>CAUJBZ010000301.1:0-165467 GCA_963082915.1 Dolichopus griseipennis | reverse complement strand
AACAAACTAACAAACATTCGCTTTTATGTATATAGATTTTTCTATAAATTTTTTTCTGATACTCCATCTCAATTCAACAATCTGAGCATCCTTCACATTTCTTGCTTCGCAATGGAATCCTTTAAATGGCATTAAGTAATCGTTACACAAAATCGAAATTATATGTCCACTATTGATTGGCGCATATTTTTAAATAATGTGAAGCAGAGTAAAAATTAAGTTTATTTAGTTTTCAATTTGATTTAGTTCTAAACAATCATAGGGTTGAAATTAATGTCATAACACTAATTAATACTTTTTTTCTCGTTTTTTTTCAGTACCTAATATCTTCTGACCAAATATCCAAATATTATCAAAATTTCCTAAAATATTTCAAAAATTTGTTTATATCTAATAAAAAATAAACAACTTGATATAGCCCTAAAGTATTAAAAAAATTTTAAATTGTAAACAAAAATCAATCTATTTAAAATAATAATTTCATATTAAAAAATTAAAATACTATTTAAAATTTAATAAGTTTTCAATCAAAAAAGTAATTAAAAGATGATTAAAAATCTATTATTAAATAAATTTTCATAAAAAACATAAGTATTATAAGTACATAAGTACAGAAAATATATATATGTATTTATCTAAAGATAAAATGCCTAATTCTAATTTTTTGATTTGAAAATATTATTTATTGTTCATTTTAAAATTTAATATTTTATCTGTAGAATTATAAATTATCCTGTTTTTTTTCTCTTAATACTAGTATTTATAAAACCCATTTTAGTATATATATATATATATATATATTTAGTATATAAAATAATAATTGACCAACAAACAACAGTAAAAAAAGATAATAATATTGGTTACTTTTTTAATCATTATATTCTATGAATTAATCTGAAATATTCCGGTCAATCCCAAAAAAGGATTTAAAATTTGATATTATATTCTTCATTTTAAAATCTTTTAAAAAAATTTTTATTATTTTTTAGATACAATATTTTATAATAATTATCAAATTTTTATTTTATTACTTAAGTATATATAGAGATTATTATTTAATATTATTTTATATATGAAAATTTTTATACATATATGTACTTAAATATGAATTAATAAAATACAAAAATATCTACAAAGTTTTTTTTTAATAATACTTATACTAAATTATATAAGTATTAATAATAATAATAATAATAATAATAATAATAAGCCTTAAAGGGTTTATTTTTAATGAACAAAAATAGTATATTCTCAATCTAATATTTAATTGATATTGTTATTTTACATGTTTTTTATTTTTGTAAATTTTATCTTTTAATTTTATGTTAATAATAGCAAAAAAATATACACTCTAAATCGTTTGTTTAGATTCACTTAAATAAAATAAAATTAATATCAAATAAAATTCCAAAAAAAATAATATCTATTTATAATAAATATCTAAAAATTTACATATATTTATATTTTGGATCTCTAGTTGTCTATTACACTTTAAAAAAAAGTTTTAATTTAATTTAAGACACTCATAAAGATACTACAACATTTAGTGCAGCTACTTTTTAGGACCGTTTTTTTACAGCAAAAAGGTAGGAGTCGATATAAATTTATATAAAGCTTATAAAATAAAAAATATTTTTCCCAAAATTTTAGGTAAACTACTTATTTAGGTTTTGATTTATGCATAAAAAAAAACAAAGAATATATATCGAAGCTAATCATAACCTTCCGTACTAGACATCAAATTCAGCTTCATTTTGCAAAATTTCAGACACCCAGCTTTGTTAAATATATTAATTAGAAATTGTATCGCAGCTACTATAACCCCTATCACGAAACTTGCTCAATTTTAATTGTGTGGTGGATTAAAAGTGCTAAGATTCACAAATTTTATAAATTTATTTGCTTACGAGAGCGTCTTTGCTGAGTCTGTTCATATTCGCTCTCCTTATTAGCGTTTCAAAAGTTATAGCAAATTTCAAATCCGTTATGTAAACTGGCTCAATTTCAATTAGTGCACGGTCCGGTGAATAGAATTGAAAAGTGAGTCGATCTAGATATGAATGTCCGTCAATCTGTCCGTCCGTCTACAAGATTACTAAAAAATTAAAAGAGCCGACATTGCTGAATCTATTTATATTCACTCTCCTTATTGGCAAATTTCGTATATCCTTTAGAGCAACGCTTATATGGGTATTACTTAGAGCTACATTTGTATGGGTAAATATAAAAATTTGATTTTTATCTACTTTATAATAAATTGAATTTTCAATATCTAGTAGATTTCATTGGTAGATTCAAATCTTTAAAGAAAACCCCACACTGCTTTCTCTCACAACATTCATTCTCAAATATTAGAAATTTATTCGACCTTAAACATTTAGTTCACATAATAATAAAATATATAAAAAATAATTTTTATTTAATAATTTCTTCATGAATTTATTATTCTAAATAATAATAATATAAAATATTAATAATTATTTTTAATAATTATTTTAGATGAGATTTTAATAGAATTATTGTAGACTTATAATATGGTTAAAAAAATATTAAAATAATATTTAGTATATAAACTTTTAATCAATTTTAATACTATTTTTTTTTCTAATTTATATTTTCAGATTATTTAAAATTGTTTTTTTTTTTTTTTTTTAATGTAATTATATAACTATAATAACAAATATTTAGTTTTAATATACTTAATTTTTAATTTTTACATAACTTCCGGGCATTTATTAAAATTTATATTCCCAAAAAAAAAATAACAAAAATAGAAAAGAATTATATAAAATTTTAAAATACATAATATGTACTTATTAAATTTATATAATATGAATTATGAATAATATTATTACTATAAGAATAATACTTAGTATAAATAATATATAAAAACTCATTTTTAATCTTTAATATTTTTAATTAAGTAAATTTATAGTTTTTTACTTATATATTAAAAGTAGTTATTATTTTATTTAAAAAACCAATTAATATTATTTTACATTATAGAATATTTAGTAGAAAATTTGAAAAATAAATTAATAAATTAAAAATATAAATATTTTTTTAATTTTAAATCTATTAAAAGCCAAAAGAAAGGTTGAATCTAAAAAATAAAAATATTTGATTTTATAGAATATGGGTCTTAATCTCTCTATGAAATCCCTTATATCGCTTATAACCACAAACCTTGATTTAAGACTTGAATATAAAAAAATTTTTTAATTTAGTTGGGATCATTTAAATTAAAAATAAATTAAAGCTAGGAAGAGTGTAGTAGAATACACTTTGGCATCTCTGGGATACCCGTATGACCGTAATATAGACATTATATCATCCGGTCATTTACTTTTGGCAAAATTTCAAACATAAAACTTTGTAGAGTAATCCTCATATAAAAGAAGGAGTTGTTTGGCAGCTACTCAAATCCACCTCAGTAAACCAACCAAATTTTGCAAAAACTTTGGCCATTACACTAAACTATTTTTAGCAAAATTTCAGACACCCAGCTTCATAGGAATAAAGTAATGCTCTTATAAAAAAAGAAGTTATATTGCTGGTACTCGAACCCGTGGACCAAAATGGCTGGATTCCAATAGCGATGACGGCTATTGCATAAAAACGAATTTGTGAAAATTTCAAAACCCTAGTTCCTTTTTTTTGAGTTATGAGTGTGTACGGACGGACATATGTAGCTAAATCGATTATCATCCGGTTAATGTTTTATGTATTTTAAAATCTAAAATGATTTAAAAGTTACAAGATTCAGATTTTGTGGTATTTTTCAATATAAAACAATATTATATATATATATATATAACCAGAATGTTTGACATTCGATGGTTTTCATTTTTAATTGGTAATTAAGCATCTCGAAGTGATAATATTATTTTCACTGCTTCAGAATTAAGGAGCCTTTTAATTAAGGAGTAATTTAGTTTCATTTCCATAGAGCTGCAACTTATTAAATTTAATTGTAATTTTTCAAAATCATAAGTTTACAAAATTCAGCGAACCTTTAAGAAATATTGGAGCCCTTATTATTTATTTTAAGTATTTTCGCGTTCTCTATCTCATATCCCAGCATACAGACGAGCTTCATGAAAGATCATACAATATAATCCGTCTAAAGATCATATAATCAATACAATCTTTACCGCCGGATATAAATAAATTATTAAAAAAAACTCCCCATTGGTGGTTAGAAAGCATCTTAAAGTAGCACTAAATACAAATATATACAAATTCTTTAAGACTAAGTATTTTAAGTTATAGACTAAGTTAGTTTAAGTTTTTATTTTAAAAAAACTCAGGGACTTTTTGGTTTTTTCAATATCACAAATTTTTTATCAAAAGTAAATATTAATTATGGTGCAGGTTCATAACTTCCAGGATTATAAGTTCTTTAGAGACTTATATTTGATTTTTGTGGGACATAAGTCGCTAAGCACTTTTTGACTCACTTTAAAATATTTACGTGAGACATAGGTCTCTTTTCAACTGGGTCATAATTTCTTTTTAGAAGTTATGACCCATTAAAGTGAGTTATAACTCCGTTTACAAATTTTTGAGTTATAACATCAAATAACTAAAATTGTGTGACTGAGCATATACTAATATATTTATATCGAAATTTATTTTGAAACGAGGAAGAGTGTAGTAGAGTAGATTGTGTCAACTCTGGGATACCCGTATGACCGTAACATATACATTATATCATCCGGTTAATTACTTTTGGCAAAATTTCAAACATACAGCTTTATTAGGTATAGTGTAATGCTCATATAAAAGAAAGAGTTGTATGGCAGCTACTCGAATCCTCTGCAGTAGACCAACCAAATTTTGCAGAAACTTTGGCCATTACACTAAACTATTTTTGGCAAAATTTCAGACACCCAGCTTCAATAGGTATAGAGTAACGCTCATATAAAGTAAGAAGTTGTATGGCAGCTACCCGAACCCATTATTGATTGAAAACAATATGTATTTATATATTTGTCTATGCACACAGAGATTTTTCAATGTAAAATCAAAAAAAATAAATATAATTCAACATTTTTCAGCTATAAAATTGCTTCATAGGTGGATCATGTTGATTTAATATGATATTTTTATATTCAAAAACCAAAAATTTACCATTTCAAAATAAATAGAAATCTTTTTGAAATAAAATTATGCTTGTTTTAAAATAAATAGAAATCTTTTTGAATTAAAATTATATTAATTTTAAAATAAAAAGAAATCTTTTTGAATTAAAAGCGTATTCATTTTAAAATTAAAAATATTCCTTTTAAAATAAAATGATGCTCTATTTAAAATAATATGAATTTTCCTGTTAAATTAAATTGGTTCTCATGTTAAAATAACATGAAATGCTATTACATCCACCTTGTGATCGTGTTAAAATAAGATGGATTTTCCTGAAATTAGATGAAGATTCCTGTTGACTTGTCTTAGGTGCATGGTTTCTCATTTAAAATTATACCCTAATTTCGTTTGAAATCTTTAAATAATAACTTCAATAATTTCAATTTTTAAAAATATTTATTTAATTAAAAAATACATAATTTGTTAAAGTATAAATAAGAAAAATATAATACATAGAATTATATACATATTGTAATGGCATTTACAAAAATTAAAACAATACATAATTCAAATAAGAACAAAAGGAAAGAATAATATGCATCAGGAATTGAAATTTTTCTTTTAATTTGTTGTGTTGACTTCTCCGAAAAGCGTGCCGGTAAAATTACAGCATTCAACAGGATGGTATATATATAATCTAATGAATCTAACAACAAATAAAACAATGTAGTAAGTAAAGTATAATATGTTAATATCAGAAAATTATTACTTATGTCAGAGTTTTCTTTAGAATTTAAAAAAATCTCTTTGCACTTTTTATTTTTTATGTAAAAAGAGTAATAGTCTGCAATTTTTTTTTAAATTCGTCCCATTTACTGCGCAACAAATGGTTTTTACTTGGATGCAGTAGTTGAAAATCAATATCAATCTATATGAAAATTATTATTTAAATCAATGTTTATTATATAAAAATAATGTACAGTAGGTACTTACTTCTTACAGATAAATCAAATATTGCTAACAGCTCATCTAACTGGTTATTGTTGTTGTCATCAGTAAAATTTTCTAGATTTAAAACTAGAACATCGTTTAGTTGATTATAACCAAAACAATCCGCAGATGTTCCTGCTTCCACTAAATTAGCAATATTATTATTTTCAATTTGTTCTAGTTCGTGATTAGACATTCTTTTATATATGTATATTTTTATTAAATTTTTTTTTAGTTTTTTATTAAATTATTATTATTTTTATTACACTTTAACTTTTAACTTCTAGTTTTTAACTATAACTTTTAGTACTTGTCGGAAATGCACATAAATATACACTAACCCAAAAACGAAATTCAATAATGGAATACGCAGTCATAACATTTTATTTTAACACGATTGAACATTGATCTTACAATTTCCAATTTTATTTTAACATGAAAGCAATGTTGATATCAACTTACACATCACTTTTTTTGAATTTTGCAAAAATTCTAATGAATTCTAATAAATTTTACATCGCATAAAATTTTATTTTAACATGATTTAACGTTGATCTTACAATTTTCAATTTTATTTTAACATGAAACAAATGTTGATGTCAACTTATGTCTTTTTATGAATTTTGCAAAAATTCTAATGAATTCTAATAAATTTTATATCGTATAAAATTTTATTTTAACATGATTTAACGTTGATCGTACAATTTTCAATTTTATTTCAACATGAATTTAATTTCAACAGAAGAATTAACTTTCAACTTTAAATCAATTATTTTTGAAATTTAAATTCAAAGATAAAGAATGTTAAATTAAATAGAAAATCTTTTACTGCAACCAAATTTAAGAAAATTATTATTAACAATTTTTCATTTTAATTTTACAATGGAGTATTTCTCTGTGTGTGTGAGATTCCATATTAGCTATGTGAGATTCCATATGTGTGCGAGGCTTTGGTTACAAAATTAGGATTGTCGTCTTTTATCAAAATAGCCTCTCAAAATGTATAGGTTATATGTAAAATTATTGTTTTTTTCTTAATTTTGGAAAAAGGGAATACCCTGATTTCGAATTCAACTTCAAAATGTGTGCTAATTATTTTTCATATTATAGTTCAAGAAATTCTGTATATATTCGTCCGTTATATCATTAAAATTAATATTTATTTTAATATTGCTAATAACCCCTCAGCTTAGAACTGTATAAGAGAGCTATGACCTACCACTCATAAGTCCCCTAGGGAGTAAAGGATCATTAGTATGAGTCCCTAAAAGAGTTATTACCCTGGGATTTATGACTTTGAATCATTAATTATATTGTAAAATTTTATAATTTCAATTATGTTTTACAAAATATAATAATAAATTATGGAAATTAAGTAGCAAATTATATTATTAGTTTAAATGTTAATCAAAATATATTCTAAGCTATTTTAATTAAATTTTTCTAGGCTAAATTAGTTTAAGAACTACAGGGATAAATAAAGTTTAATTTAAAAATAAAAGAAAAACGTTCTTTTTCATCATATGGTCTCGGTGCACAGATGTGACTTATTATTCATTTTTAAATACTAATTTTAAGAATTTTACCACCTGAAATTCCATCAAATTTAATATTTTTCAACTGCATTTTTTATATTTCAAAATTAAATACCAAAACCCAAAACAATTTAAAAGGTAAATGATTAAACCTACCTTTATTCAATATAACTACCTTCCCACTAGTACAAAATATATATTATCTTTAATTCTTGAATTTTAATCTTTAAAATACTTATAAAATATTCCATATTTTACAAAATAAATCCCACAATTGTATCGATTTTCATTTATAAATAATATAAAAATGAAACAATTGCATCAAATAATTATCACATTATGATCTTAAGTGAGTTTTAATTCAAAATGTAACCTTTTAAAATCCCAAATCCTAAATAATCGAATTCTTATCAATAGCATATCAACTGAAAAAGCATTTCTAACAAATTACACAATATTGATTACAAGACTTTGATTACACAATTCCTTTTATATATATATATATCATATACTCAACATTGTCTACAAATCTATTCTAGAGTTTTAAACTCATCAGTTTCAAAATTTTTGCATATGGCCTCTTTAAAAAAAAAAAAGTGATCTAAATTCTGAACTCCTAGAAATAAATCAATTATTATAATCTTTGAAAGAGACATCCTTCAAAATTATCCTATATTTTAAAAAATCTATTATATTAAAAACTAATACGAATATTCTATATATATAAGATATATATATATATATATATATATATTTATATATGTATATACATTTCTTAAAAAAGAATGTTATAAAAATAAATTGTATATAGGATCAGAAAATCCTTCCAAAATCAGATCCAAAAATCAAATGAAAAAATAAAATATCGATTTCCTTTTCCTCTGCTGTCTCTCTCTTTTCATATTGCACCCAAACCCAATATCATCAGATTCAGGACGGATTTTACAGCACCCAAAAAAAAAAAAAACCGAACAAAACCTTAGAATAAAATGAAAGAGACTAAAGAGCACAACAGCCTGCACCACACACAAAAAAATAACTACTACCATCTTTCCGGTTTTAGGTACTTAAGAGGTTTTGTCTGTTTTTTTGTTTTTGTTTTTTTGTTTTTTTTTTTTTTGCATTTAGAAAGCGAAAACAAGAGAGCGTAGAACGATGACGGTTAATGCCTTGGGTGTTTATATTTGTGCGCAATTTGTACGCTATTTTTGTAGCTGTAAAAAAAAAACTAAAAAAAAGTCCCAAATTCTTTGAAAGATAGAAAGAGATGCAAGGTATTTTGTTTTTTTTTTCTATATTTTCTATCTTGTTCTGGATTTTTTTAGGTTTTATTTTTTTTTTTTTAATTTTATTCGGAGCAAAAAAAAAATGTTAAAAAAGTAAGGTAAAAAAAAAAAAATAAAAAATTAAATTTAAAATTCGTGTATTGAAATCATGTTTACGTTTTTGTGTTTTTCGAATAAAACGGTTTTTTTTTTTTGTATGAAATGTGCCACAACAAAGGCGCACATTTGGGAAAACAAAAAAAATACATAAAATTGAGAAAATAAATTGAAAGATTCAATAAAATCCCTAAAGGACTTCTCCATACCAAAAAAAATAAAAAAAAAATTAAAAAAAAAACAATCCATTTATTCCCAATGCTTTTAGCAATATAAATAAAAAGAAATAAATAAAAAAAAAACACAATAACAGGCCCGCCGTTTATATAAAAAAAAAATATATATATATATATATATTGGATCCAGAGGCATTTACTATATGAATATATACATTATATATATCGGGAAATTGTTTTTTATTTTTAAAAAAACTCAAAAAATCTAACAGGATAACTCACACACAATTCAGGATGAGAATGAATCCTTTATTTTTTCAATCCATCCTGCTATTTAAATCTAGTACATGTAGTACTGTTTATTTTTTATTATTTATTTTTTTTACAATTCAAAAAAAAAATAAGAATGAAGCACCTAAAAAATATTTATAACGAAGACAATTAAAAGTGGTGCAGAAAAAACAGACAAACACAAAAACAAAAAGGTTTAAACAAAACAATAACTAAAACAAATTGTGTAATAAATTCGTTTTATTTTTTATTTATTTTTGTATTTTCTATTGTTTATTCATAGAAAAAATACTTCAAACATTTAAAAAAAAAATAAATAAAATATCCGTAGATAAAAAGGATACAGATACACTCATCTGATCTCAAAAAAAAAAAAAAAAAATTATTTTGTTTTGTTCGGAATATGTTCTGAATATTATTTTGATCTGAAAATAAAATAAAGAATGAAAAAAAAAAAAAGCAACCAAAATTGCATAAAATAAAACGTCGCAAGCTGAAATTTTAGTGTTTTTTTATTTTTTTTTTAATTCTAAAAGTTCATTTCAAATACAAATTTAAAATAGTTCAGTTCAAAATACAGTCGAATGCTTATATTATAACATTTTCCGAACAATTAACAGTGTTGGAAATAGTTGTAAATATTCCGTTAGATGACTATTCCGTAAAGTCGTAGATGAGATTCTGGACAAATCATATCGATAGAAAAATTAACAACCCTACTCTAAATTCCTTCGTACAGCTTAGTCGGAGATAATCTACGAAAATCGATTCTATATATTTAACTTTTAAGAAACTGCAATAATCTCATCATCTTTTAGCGTTACAACTCCTGGTGAGTTTTAGCCTTCTTCACTATCTTCCTCCATTCATCTCTGTTTCTCGCGGTGATTTTCCAGTTTATTTCCCCTAGTTTTCTGGTATCGTCTTCAATGTTATTTTCCCATCTGCTTCTAGGCCTACCTCTTGCTCTGTTAAGCAATGGTCTAGCATTATAAATTTTGTATTGTGCTCTATTTTCCGCCATTCTAATGACATGCCCCGCCCAACTTAAAATACTGAACTTTATATGTTTTACAATGTCCTCGTTCTCTGCTAGCGCATATAATTCTGAATTGTGCCTTCTACGGTATTCGGCGTTTTCATTTCGTATTTTACAATTAATAGTTCTAAATATCTTTCTTTCAAATATTCTTAACATTTCTTCTTCATTTCTATTCATGGTCCATGTTTCACTTCCATAAGTTGCTACTGGGCGTATGATGGTTTTGTATATTTGCAACTTTGCTCTTCTTGTTATTAGCTTGGATGTCATCAGCTTCTTATGAGAGTAGTAACATTTGTTTGCTGCCTGTATTCTGTCTTGTACGCAGGCTTGGCTACTGTAATTGTTTGTTAATATTATGCCAAGATATTTGTAGCTACTGCAATAATCTACGAAAGAAATATTCATTCGTACACCATCATTCGTAACTGACGTTCAATAGTGATCAGTTAACCTCTTTACATATAAATAATAAGTTTTAAAAAACACTTATGACGTAAAAATTTTACGACGTATTGTAGCTTGTGGCTAATTTTTCGTACAAAATATACAAAGGAATTCGAGGGTTGGAAAGTTTATCATCAAACTAAATTTGAACCTTATCTGCATAATTAAAAATTGATTTTAAATTAATTTCATATCACAAGTTTTAAAATTAAGTTTCTTCGCTTGTGTTAAAAATCACATACAAGTATACTAATGTATAAACTATATTTAAACTTAACTAAATATAATAAATTTCAAAACAAATATTTTACATAACAATCGAAGAATAAAATAATTATAATATTAATAGAAATTTATTTATTTATTTAGTTATATATTTATGTACAGTCCCCTACAACAACTAATGTGATAAGTGAGTGAATCTGCCTTTTTCCTTTTCAGGTGTGACAGTTAAATTTATTTTATATTATGATATAAACTATTACGATATCAATTATAAATTATATTTTTTTTTATTAGATATAATCTGACCAGGGTTTGAACTCGAGATTTTTCGATTGAAGGGCCGCCACTCTAACCCCAAAGCTATCAATCAGATAGAAATGGGTTTTTAAAGTTGGTTAGGTTTTTTTTTGTTAGTGCAAACGTCATAAATATTTCAACTTTTATTTTGACATTTAAAATATGGATTTCAGTCCTTTTATAATGCTTCTGTCAAGATAAGTTTTAATATGATCTGTCAAAAATAAATTTTGTATCCAGATTTCCAATTTACATTTAACTTTACATTTATACAAATTACACTATTAAAAAAACTTTTGCGAAAAATATTATATTATCGAGGTTCTACTGTACATTTGTTCAAATTAAACTATTTAAGTAATAAATACCTAACAGAAATATATCAAGTACAATTGCAATAACGGATTATTTATGTTTTGTTTTTTTTTTTTTTGTTATATGTTCTTCTTATGCCTTAAAGGATAATTTTATGTTATGATAGCATTAAGGTCATCCTTTTTTTTGTCTTCTTTTGTGTATTTGTTTTATGATTACATTTCCAGGATAAATACTCGTATAATTTACAAAAAAAAGAAATTAATTGGGAAATAAACAATTACCTACAATTAATGTTTTTATTTTCCTATTTTTTTAAAATTCGTAACATTGGAATAACTATTTTTGTTTATTTATTTGATCAAACATTGTGATTAGCAAATACTATGATGTTTATAATAATGAAGTAGTTGTAAAATAGAAATTAAATACCTAAGTTGAAGAATTGCAATCTGAAGGTGCAGATGATTTATAAAAATTAGTTAAAATTTGATTATAAAAGTAGATACGAGTAAAGGTTTTAAATTTTGAATTCTTCGTTCTTTTATTTTAAGTGATTCATTTATTTAAGTCCTTGTCTGTGAATCAACTTTTTAAATAATCACAAAAAAAAAATGGGTTAATAAATACTTAAAAAAATTTTGACAAATAAAATTTGAAAATTTATTTTAAAATGCAATTGTAATCAGTTATTTATTGTAATAAATATGTAGCAACTGTTACGGTAACTAGTATTTTACTTTGAAATAATTTTTTAAATCAAAAATGTCATTGGGCCTACACCCAATGTTTTTTATAATTTTACCCTCAATAAACTGTTTTATAAATTTTAAAACCTTGTGGTTAAAATAAAAATTTTAAAATATCAAATTCCAAAACTAACAAATTTAATTTGGTCGCATAATCACTTGTAAATATGCCTTGAGCAAGTATGTAAAGAGAATTTAAATTTTAAGAAGTATTTTTACTAAGTATAAAAAATTGGAAGTAGATGGTAACACTAATGTTAAACATATTGCTTTAAATGTCATAGTTGACAGATCATAAATTTAAGTCAGCCATATTGAATTGAAAGCTCAATAAAAAAAAAAAAAAAAAAATTTTGGTCGTATAAAATTAAAAATGTCAAAATGTCATTTTGCTTAATAGAAATTTGTTATGAATCTCACCATATTTATTTGGTCGTCTAGAAAGGCCTTAAGAAAAGTATTTTATTTCAGACTATATTCTGAAAATATTTACTACAATATAATAGTTTTATTGAGCCATCTTGAGATAGTTTAAACGTAAGATTTGCGTTTTAATATTAAAAAAATCTCCAAAAATTTAACTGTCATAATCTTCTAAAAATAAATAGGCTGTCAAAATTTTACAGTTTTGTAGTTGCTGAAGAAAAATTATTAGGTTTTTAAATTTTATAAAATATTTTACCATTATATCAGACTGATGGTGTTGTGGTGAGGTCGTTGGCCGTTTAATGAAAGGATCTCAGTTTCAAGCTATAGTCAGATCGTATCTTATAAAAAAAAATATAATTTATAATTTCTATCATAATAGCTTTTTTCATAATGACATATTTGCTTATCGCATTGTATGTGATAGGAAATTGTATATAAATAAATCCTACCATTAATGTGAATAATCCAACTGTAAACTTTAATTATTAATTCAAAAAAACTTCTGTAGATATTTAAACAAATTAATCAAAAATAAGTATATCGTTATTATAATTGAATTCTTCATTATATATTTACGATTTAGCCAAATTTAAGAAGAACATTAACAACTTTCTTCTAAATAACCCATCCAGTATTCTCCATCCTCCATAATTCAAAAATTCCCAACTAGCCTACAGCCTTAATCCCAAAATCCTTCCATATCCCTATCTCTATAACCAAACTGTACATTTGTATCACAGGTTCCCTCCTAAAGTTTAGTTCAAAAAGGTTGTGGTTTTGGTGTGTTAAAGTCGCACACTACCCAAGGAAGCATCGTACAGATTCAATAGGTGACTTCCGAGCTTTTTATTTCCTCGAAAAAAAAAAAAAAAAAATTGATTAAAAATAGTATTGAAATATTAATAATAGACTTTACAACAGGTTGCTGTTGGTATAATATCAGATACCTATTTTTAACTAAATATTCATATTTAAATCTTTACATTTATAACATCATAACAATTTACTTATAAAGACACATTAAAGCATTCTCACTTACTCAGCCGATCAGTCAATAAATTTGTCTTTATCAAAGCTATTGGATTTGTTTCAATAAAATGTGTTGTATTTTGTATAAGTTCATAAAAATGTATAACCAAAGTACTATTTCAGATTTTTCATATATAAAGAACTCTCAGAGCAATCTGATCGATAGCTCAGTGGTAAAGTAGCGGCTTTTCAATCGAAAAGTTTCGGATTCAAACCCTGGACGAATTATATCTAATAAAAAAATATAGTGTATATAAAAAATAATTTAATAAGAAGTCCAAATGTCAAATAGGCAAAGCATTATTATTATCAGGCAATATTTGCTATTGTCTGGTATTACTTTCAGAGCTGCATGAAAACTTTACAAGAAGCTTTTAATAATTACAAATTAATCGGTTCAGTTAGTTGTTTTTAATTATAAATAATGATTTAAATGCAAAAATCGCTCAAATTTTAAGTGCTTCGCGACACTAGTATTATACCATATCCTAATAACCAAGGCACATTATCATCCACATTGTTATTTGTATATTAAATGAAAACAACGTTATTAAATAAATGAAATATCTCTTCGCCAATGAACTGTAAGTGGAATCGATTTGGTTCGAAGTGAGTTTTAAAAATTACTGAAAAAAAATCATACTTTTAACGTTGCTCTTTCAGACTCCTTTGATGAAATCCTGTCATAGGCTTATTCCTTTTAGTGTTATATCTTTTATATGAATATACTATTTGAAGTTCTACTCTACAAATTTAACCTACAATAGTGTATCATTTAAATATATATACATTTTGATAGTAATTCTGAAACAGCATTAAAATAATATTTTATTTTCCAAAATTTTTAATGAAGCCATTCTCGTATATAGTTTTTATTATATTTCAACGCTATGTTTTTAGCACATTTTCAAAAGATTTTGTAAAAATGTGCCCATATAGTTTCACTCTGTCCTTCTTTTTGTCCGTATGTTTACAAAAACTAAAAAATAGAAAGAAGAAATTTTAACTTTAGGTAGATATTTCAAAAAAAATAATTTCATGGAAGAATTTTTTTCCGTAGCCCCACCTGTTACGGATTACAGCACCCTAAAGTTGAGAAAAGTCCTATTTTTAAATTGTTATAACAAGAGTTCTGCTAGATGGATTTTCAATCTAAAGACGGCAAAGATTAAGAAAAACTTTATAAATATTTAAGTAAGAAAATGTTTAGGGTTGCCATACGATACTTAAATTAACCATTATGCAAAACTCAATTTTTGTAAAATTTTTGGCCACACATATCTTGTAAACGGTTCAAACTAGGGTCTTTAAATTTTGGGAGAAGTTAGATCCTCAGAAATTAGTACAAGTCGGTTAACAAAATTTGTTTGTCAAGACCCGGTTAAGGAGCTATAAGGTCTCGATTTTGAAATTTAGCTGAAATTGAAATTTAGCTATTTTTTAACACCTGCAACTTGATTAATTAATTAATTGATGAAATATAAAAATAAATGATAAAATACCCAGTAAGAAACCCTATTTAATTTTGAAAATGTGCTTTTTAAAAACCTTTGGTTTTGTTCAACACTTGTTTTTTGGTAATTTTAGGCATCACATTATTCATATATACTCTACAATAATGTATTCATTAAACAATGTGTTGATAAAACCGTTTTTCCAAACTCAATATAATACTTTTGAACTTTATTTTAACTTTTGTTTTTAACATGATGTTTCATTGATACCTACTATATTTCAATGCATTTACATTTTTTGGTTTAATGATGAATTTTATAAATATTTAATGCACAAAAAAAAAGTATTTTATATTTGAACAAGCATTTTTTTTTTTTGTAAAATTTTTGTGTCTGAAATGGTGTGAGGAAGTTAACATAATGAAACGTTTTTGTATATATTCGAAGTTCTGTTAATAAAAACTCTGATTACCATATAACCATTATTAAACAGTATATAAGTGAAACTAAATGTGAAATATAAAATTAAAGGTATCGTTATTTGAATGTTTAATACAATAAATGTACCGAACTGGACCATATATACTTACTCATACTATTTTCCGTTTTAATTGTAAATTTGAATTCGTCAGAAGTGTGTATATATATATATATATATATGTTTTAATAATATTGGAGTATATATATAGATCCAATGTTTGAGTATATATACAGAACCAATGAAATGCAATGTAATGCAATCAAGTGCAATTTTTAAAAAGAGAAATTTTTCATACGTTATGTATGCACAATTATTCATATTTCAATTCAGCACCCTTACAATTGCATATTAACGCTTTTGGCTTATTTGATTCAATTCAATGATTGTTTTTTTGAATATAGTTTATGTTTTTATTTTCCAAACAATTTTTTAAAACATTTTTTTAGCAGTTATTTTTCGTTTTTTATAATATGAAAGTACAACAGCTAATGTATAAAAAAAAAAAAAAGGTTTGTCTGAGTCTTCATAAAAAGTTTATTATGGTTTTTTAAAAAAATTTATTTTAATATTTTGTTTTTTTTGGAATTGGGTTGTATATAATGTTTTTTTTTAAATTGAATGGAATGTATTTTGGTGAACTCAAATATTAATTTGATTCTTAAAGTGTTTAATTTTACTTTTACTTTATTAAAACTTTTAAAATAATGAAATATTTTAAATAAATTTTGAAACAGACTGACATTATGTCTATTTTTATATATTTAAGTCACACTTTAAATATAAACGTGTTCTAATCTGAACGCGAGGAGTCCGGATTCGAATTCCAGTGAAGGTGAAAAAAACTTTTATTTGGTTTTCGACTCGACTCAGCTACAATTCGCCTTTGGATTCAAATTAATGACTTAATCAATAACTAATAATTATATATATATATTAAAATGACAATATAAGCAAATACTTTAATTGAATAATATAACTCAAAGACATAGAATACCATGTAACTCAATACATGATTACAATATAAACAAAAAAAATTGTATCTATTGAAAATAAAAGACGTTTCTACATGTTATAAGGCTTAGTACGATCTGTTGTTTAAATTGTATGTGGAATTCATTAAAATCAATCCTAATAACAAGAATATAATATGACCCCCATGTCCCAACATGTACCTATGGTACAGCACAGGCATATTAGTCTAAATGTTGAACAATGAGTACTTAAAACAAAAGCAATTCGAACAAAAGCAATTATAAAGCTGAGTTTAACTCTTTTTGAATAAAGAATATTCGTAAATATCGAATTAAATACTGACAGCAAATTTGACGTATACTGTACAAATGTCACATTATCGTAATAATATTTATTAAGTTTTAAGTGTTATCAACTTTTTATTTTTAATTTTCAAATAAGTTCTTAATAAATAAATTTCGAAATTCTATATTAGAAATTTATACCTGAATTTCCATAAGGATATTTTCATAATTTTTTTCTTGAACAGGATAATCTTTTTAAATCCTTAACAAAATTCTACTTTTTGCAAGATTAAATAATATTACAACAATAGAAAAATAACAGTGGCGCCTAACATTCACATAACAGATTGTAACTTAATAATTACATAAAATAAAAAAATTATTGATTTTCTTCATTGTACCATTATTAATTTTAAATATAACATTATTAATTTTAAATTTAAATATAGAAATTCTTCAGATTTGCTTAGCTTTTAAGATTTTAAGGTATGTTTTTAGTTTCGTAATATTGCGCAAAAAAATTAGGTAACAGTCGCAACATATAATATTTAACAGAGTTTTTAAAGCGAAAATTGAGTTTATCAATGAGTGGAGTTTTTACATTGCTTACCTATGGTGATATTTTTAAAATTTAGAAAAAATTTTTTAAGAATCATTTGAAATATAAAACTGAAGGCGTTTTAATCGATTACTCATTTACAGGATAAAATCATAAACTAAATATAGAGTGATTTGTAGTTTCCAGGAATTGTTAATCCTATCATACTTGCCAACAGTAGTGCATGGATGCATACTATTATCTTAAGTTCAATCTAATGCATATAACGCAAAAATTAATGTAGATACGATTTCTTTTACAAAAAATAAAACTACCGAATTGGTAAGTTAAAATTTTCGTAAATGACTGTTGAATCAATTTTCAGTGGCCTCGTGAGAAAGTGATTAAACATTTTTACTTACTAACCGACGGAAAGCGGGTTCGATTCCCGTACGGGTCATACATTTTTTAATGGAAAAAAATTATTGGAAAAACAATTTTTTTTAACAAATCTCCATGGTGACCAAATATAATTTAAATATACAAATATATAATATAAACAAAATAATAAATTTAATTAAAAATAAATTAAAAATATTTAATTTAAGAAGCCCAAATGCCAAATAGGCAAAGGACTTTAATAATATTAGGCAATATTTACTATTACCCTCGTACTAATTATAAATAACTACTAAATCAATATTCATACGCGAAATTAATTTACAAAACCTAACAAAAATAAAATTCGTGAAACTTATTTAATAACTCCAACAATCTTTTAACATTTTAAATAAGAGAAACATAGTTCGTTGCTATAGTTACTATATTATAGTTCTTATAATATAGTAATTTTCAATTTCTTTTTTTTTATTTAATTTCGCAAATAACGAAATAATTTCATTATTATCTATACATTTGTAGCGTAAAAAATTGTAATTATTAATGAGCAGCTGAGCTGTTATACTTTATTCCTTTTGTTAAAATAATATTTGTAAATCCTTAAATTTAATATTTATTATATACATTTTTTATTCCTTAACAAAATACAAAAAAAAAATATATATTTATATTTTATGCCTGATTGATTGCAGAACAATAGTTAAAAGATGTTTTATTCATCCCAAAAAAGGTATCTGTAATGATTAAAATACACTATTGAATAATTCGATTAAAAAAAACAAGAAATTGTTTAAAATTTTTTATTATATAACAGATAAACGTAACGAATTATTTTAAAAGAAATAATAATAAAAGATTACATAATGATTGGTAATTTTATTTTGGAAATAGTTGTTAGATACTTCCATTAGGTTAAACTTATTTCATATTTAGGTAAACTAAGACAAAATTATTATATAAAAACTGTATCAGTCAATAGAACTCTTGTCCGCTTAATAATCAATTGTCTTTCGTAAAACATAAATTAAAACACTATTTAAAAAATAAAATGTAAAAATAAATTTAAAATGGATTGTACAAGCTTTTTTTCTTGATAATTTCATATTTGCGTCACCCCTCGATCTCGACGTCTAATTTAGCCCATCTGCGAAGTCATTCTTTATTATGGTAAAAAAAGCATTCATATACCAAATATTATTAATATCGATTGAAATTTTGATAAATTATTAGAACTTGATATCCGCGAAACTTCTAAAATCTCTAGGCCACATGATATTAGAATTAATTTATGTAAGCTACTCTTCATGAATACCCACAAGTAGTCTATATACTAGTTTTGAAATCATTCCGACGGCTAGAACTCTAGATTTCTTACAAAATCAGGTTTTTTTTTGTATAGGAGCATCTCGATCCCGTGGTCTGATTTGGCCCATCTATGAACTTAACCTTGCTATTAACAAAGAATATAACTTTCGTACCGTATAATCAGACTTTAAAATTTTTCATCTTCTGAAGAAAAGTGCAAATTTTAAAATTTTTAAAAATCTTACAATTTTAATTATTTATTTTAGTTCTTTACAACAATGGTTACGACCTTTTTCAAGCTTAAACATAAGTATTAGATCTAAGCTTTTGTAAGTGAATACATAAAACTATAATATTTCAAACAAAATTTTGAATTCTATGAGTTCAACCTAGTTTCTTTTCTTTGAAAACAAGGCATTTAAGTTCAAACTAAGTTTGATGCATTCAACCCATTAACAACTAGAGAAAACGCAACAATCTAATTTCTAAACTAAAAATAAAATAAGAATAAAGCTTGGTATGGATGTCACTACAGCATTCTCTAAGAAGAATATGTTTACCAATTAAGATATTAATTTTTATAAAAAATCTTCTTTAAAACTATACTTTAATATTCTTAAGTTTTATTGTCCTACATCTTATTTTTAAGCGCATCTAAAACAAAACAAACCAAATTTATCAAATAATTACAATTTAGTTCTTTCAGTTTGTATAAACTAAATTACGACCGTATAAAAAATATATCAGAAAAAGCTGGGACCAAGATTATATACCTATTCCAGAAGCTTAGCAATTTATAAGTAAATTAAAATGTACTTAACCCTGTACATATGGAGTTGGGTACGAAATTCCAAAAACAAAATTCCATTTCTGAAATACCATTTACATAACAAATTACGTATAAATTATATTTTTTTAATTAGATATGGTCCGAGCAGGGTTTGAACCCGAGATCCTTCAATTGATAAACCGATATCCTAACCACTACCAATTAAATAATTTCGAAAAAAAATTTCAAAAAAACAAAATTGCGAAAAAAAATAATTTTCTGGAAACACCGGCAATCCTGATATTGCATCCAACTCTTAAATCCCTCTTAATTGAGAATTTCATACATACCACGTATATAAATAAATTTTCTGTAAAAGGCATTCATCCCTGTTTTGAATCCAACTTTTAAATCCCTGCTATTTCAGAATCTCACGTGGAATTTAGTGTTTTGGAGTTTTGAAACTTTGGAATTTTTTTTATTTTTTTTAATTATGACACCATCCCTTCAAATATAACACAATATATTGAAGCTGTAATTTGAAATCTGAATCAAATACTATATACTATTAAGTTCAACTTAACATTTAACCAATTAACTTAAAAACTAAAATTAAATATTAAATCAAATAAAAAAACACAAAATCTATATTAAATAATTTAACTTAAAAAAATTTAAAAATAAAAAAAATTAATTCTTTAATTTTGTATACTTTTCAAATCATTTTTTTCCTCCTGTCCCCAAAAAGCGAAATAAAAATTCGTTAAAAAAATTTAAGGTGTAAAATTTACTAACTTAAAATTAAATTTTGCTTACATATTAAAACACTTATATATCTATCTATATAAATATCTCTATATATATATCTATGTATATACAATATACATATATATCAAGAATTTTTTTTTCTCAAAAATTTACTTCTCTCACAAAAAAAAAAAATAAAACTTTTCATTTTTTTCTTATGATAAAAGTAAATATACCACCATTTCATCCACCAATATTCATCCCTCATAGCCCTTCATCATAATTTTCTTGTTTTATTTTATTTTTAAAATTTTTTACGTTTACTTTTTTTTCACTTATTATTTTTTCTTTTTTGTTTTTCTTTAAGGTTTTTTTTTTTTTATTTTTTTTTATTTTTTATCCTCCAAATATGTACATAGCACCTAAAGCCCAGGCGCAAAAGATGCCACTTTACAATGGCACAAAAAGCAAAAGTAAAAACATAAATACAAAGTAAAAATCAAAAAGAAAAAATTCTTCATTTTATTAAAATAGTATAGCACATAAAAGTACATATATACAACATTGACAACAACAAAAAAAGTTTAAAAGTACAGCTACACAGCGCCATCATCTACAGCATTTATATATATATATATAAAGTTAAATGAAAAATTATGTAGAAAGAAAAACGTAAAATATTAGGAATGACAACATCTGAAACTTTACAGTATATTGTATATATATATAATCTATATTAACAAATGTATATAATAATGTATATATAAAAGGTATGTATTCTTGTGTTAACAAAGTTAGTTGAAAAATAAATCTGAAAAAAAAATAAATATAATTAGAGTGCTAAACACACTAGCACAAGCAGCATTAACAGCAGTCCTAAATATACTAACAACAAATACATTAGAATTTGTATTAATTTTCTTATATCCTTAGAGTGTTTTTTTTCTTTTTTTTTTTTTTTGGTGTCATAGCGCACACATTTAAAGAACTTTTCATTTATTTTTTTTTTGTTCTAATTCTGTTCTTATTTATTTATTACTATTATTTGTGTATAGCATCTGATGTTATAAATAGATATTTATATTCTTTTAGGCTAGTTTTATCTTTACAATATATTTGTCATATAAGTGTGTATATAAAGGTACCCAGATAGAGAAAATTAAAAATATGAAATAAATGACAAAAATGTAATATTCCATTGTATAAAAATGATTAGAAAAGTTTCTGACCATATTATAATGTATTTGTATATATATAAAGCTTACTGAGATTATAACGTTTTTTGAATTTTTAAGAATTTTAGGAATTTTTCAAGGATATTTTTTAAAAAATAAACATGCCTTAGCAATTGATATAAATTGCAATTAAAAATTTAATAAGTAGGAGCTGACAAAAGTAGTAGAAGCATTATTCTTTATATGGTTCAAAACATCAAGTGAAATGTATAAATTACTTACCTCCTAAGACCAATGAGCGTAGCCAATAAAGTTGAAATAATACTTCAAAAGTTAAACATATGGAAAAAAATACAAATGCGGACAATGAAAGTAACAGAAGAGTTTCAACGCAGCCTTAAAGTAAAAGTTTTTCAACTATAAAGTTCTACGCTACTTTGACAACCATTTTATGTTTTGCCATCCATTTATATTTATTAATTCTTATAATATTGAAATTAGAGAATATAATTATAAAACAGAAAAATAACTTCAATGCTGCGTCATGGCTACGCTCATTGTGCCCAAGTCATTAAATTTAATTTTATTAATGAATGATTTAATTTTTTAAAGATGTTAAAGTCACACCCTTATTATTCAAATTTTTAAATAGACCAGGATTACATGGCAATTTTTGTTATATATTTATTACATACAGTATTTCTCAAACTTCATTAATCGTAAAGTATTTTTTCTAATATTTATTCAATAAAATTGTCATCTCTCTTTAAGCTCATGTTAACAATATAGTAATTTCAAGACTTCAGATTACTGAATCCACGAGCCAATGTTACCATTTAATTTCTGTTCTAATACTCTCTAATTATATACTTTGAAAAATCTCTAGTAATTCGATATCAAAAAATTTTCATAATACAAAATCATTAATAATAATCATTGCCTGGAATTTATATAATAATCATCAACTATATAATATTTAGGATAACTTTTAAGTTCAAAGTAAACTGAATTAAGCACCTTTAGGGCAGGTGATTTTGTCTTTGATGACATAAACAGGAAAAAAAAAGGACATATTGTTCTCTTTTTGCTTTAAATTAAAACTTATCCTTATAAGTTTATATATTTGCTTATATATATATATACTAACATTCTTATATATTCATTCAACAACAGTACAATTATACATACATAAATTTATTCAACATTGTTGTATATATATATATATATTTATACATTCTAATAATGTTATTTACTATATACTTTAGTCACAAGATAATCATAACCATTCTTATCACCCATCATCCTTATCATCATTTATATTAACGTTTTTTTGTTATTTTGTGTTTTTTGTTTTATTTTTTTTTTGCAAGATAAATATAAAAAACAACAACAACAACATCAAAAATATTATATATATAACGCATCACAAAAGAAAAGGAAGCCTTAAGCAATATGGTTGACAACAACAACAGTTGTCGTATAATTTTTTCTTTTTTTTATATATATAAGTATAATAATGTCCTTACGAGGACACAAGTCTACATAAAAAAAAAAATTCTTTTTTTACTCATACATTCCCATAAAATCTTTCATTCTCCATTACTCATTTTTGTATTTGTATATATATATATAATAAAATAATATGTATATATATAAAAAGTACTACACATCTTTACATAAATTTTTCATACAAAGTGATTTATTTCACCCTTCGGCAATAATTATCAAAAAAAAAAATAAAATAACTCAAAAAAAACACACTACCCTCACTACCATTATAACCAATACATCATCCCTTTTTTTTTTCAAAAAGAATTTTATCATCATGATTATCTCAGTTTTTTATTTTTTTTTTTTTTTAAATATATCCTTTAACTCAGTTGAATTGAAATGTACTGTAATATGGAACTGTACCATACCGTTGCAAACATACTTACAAACATACAAAAATATTTGAAAAAAAAAGTCCTATTCTCCTTTCAATACAAACTCTACAATTTTTCTCAGTTTTAAAACTAAAATAAATTTTTTTAGGTAAAAATGTTAAGCCCCACCCAAAAAAAAATAAAAACAAAAAAAAAATTGTTTACAGTTGACAATATCATCATACTCAGATGACAAATGTTTTGGCTTGGCTGGCTGGCTTGCGTTGAAAATTGGTGCTATAAATCAAGAAAAGCAGGCGAAAATAACAACAACAACTACAACGCAAAATGAAAAAGAAAGAAAAAAAACAAATTAGAGAGAAAAGTAAAAGGAGAGAAAGAAAAAAAAATATAAGGAGAAAAACAAATAAAAAAGGACGACATTTTGCAAATACTAGAATTTGTTTTGTTTTTTTTTTGGTATAAAGAAAATTAAAGCCAAGTTTGAGAGAGATGAGAAAAAATTTGTGATGTTTTTCGGTTGTGCTTTATTTTAAATGTCTCTTGTCATTTTAATATGTTTGAGTTTGTGTGAATGTATATATAAAATGTATATATATTGAAAAATAAAGAATATATTTGTTTGAAAATATTTTGTTTTAAGTCGTGAAATATGCAGATCATTTTATACTAGTTTAATATTAGTATGAAAGGTGAAATGATTATATTCCGCTGTTTTAATATTTTTTTGTTTAAATATATACTTAATATTTATTCATGTATACGTATATGTCTTTGCCTTGTAATTATATGGTGTTAAATTCGAAATATTTTCAAAAGGTCCTTAATTTTAAAGGCAAATATTCTTTTTATTTTGTTGTAAATTAATAGTATGAAAGAAAAGAAGTATATAAATATGCGAGAAATGGAATTGAAGCCAATTTTAAAAATAAAAATATGAAAGTATAAAATTTATTTATGTACACTTCCCTACCATATTCAACGATATAAGTGACTATATTCCCTACCATATTCAACGAATAATCTGTCTTTCCTCTTCAGGTGTGGCAGTTAAAATTATTTCATGTTATGATATAAACTATAACGATATCAATTATAAATTATACTTTTTTGTTAGATATGATCTGACCAGGATTTGAATCCGAATCTTGCCGATTTAAGAGTCGCCAATTTAACCACAAGCTATAAAATATTATACGTACAAATAATTGTTTATTTAACAACAAGCTTGAAAAAATCATTTAAGTTTTAAGTTGACTCAAAATATTAAGTGAGTCAAAATTAATTGTTAGCAATGAATTGCCTTATACAAAATCTCAGTTGTCTCGAATGTTAAAAAACTATAGAATTGATAAATCATAGGTTTACTTTAAATAGTCACTATATTGTAGATGATTAGGCAACTTTTAAACTGATAATTACCCATTAAACGGGGGTCGGTCAATTTGCAAAGGCATTTCATTTACTTCGAAATACTTAATAAATAAATAAATATTATTATATATCTTATTATATATATAATCAGTGTAGTTTTACACAGGGTATGCTTTTTCTATGTCTTTAGCTTTTCTTTAATATCAATACTATTGACGAAAAGGTTATGGATTCCTCGGTAAAAAAAAATTGAATTTGTCCTAACAAAAATTATTCCATTTTGTCGGAAACGCGTAAATCTGGAAATTTTTTTTTTTGTATCTGTGTGTCTGTTAACTAGATAACAATAAATTTCAAACGTTTTTGATAAAGTTTGATATGATTGCTTTTTTCGTTAAAAGTCAGGTTAAAATCATAGTTCGTGGAGCACGGGATCGGGAGG
Source organism: Dolichopus griseipennis (assembly GCA_963082915.1). Taxonomy (NCBI): domain Eukaryota; kingdom Metazoa; phylum Arthropoda; class Insecta; order Diptera; family Dolichopodidae; genus Dolichopus; species Dolichopus griseipennis. Next base: position 139,649 of record CAUJBZ010000301.1, on the reverse strand, counting down.
CTCCTATACACAAACACCAGGCTTTTGAAGAATTCTAACATTTCTAACCCTATTTCTAAAGTTTTAACCGTAGGAATGAGTTCAAACTTAGTATAAAGGCTATTGGTGAGTGCCCGGAAAGAGAAGCTTTCATAAATTTATTCTAGGGTCATGTGGTCTACATATTGTAGGAGTCTTGGGAATATTAAATTCTAATTATTCATTAAAATCTCAAACGATTTTGATGAAATTTGGTATGAATGCTTTTTTTGTTAAAATAAAGAACGAATTTACAAATGAGCAAAGTTTTAACATGGTAATGGGGGTACTTTATAATACAGACCACATTTATGTAAGAAAAAAAGCTTATATAACCCATCTTGGATTTTTTTCTATACGTTTATTATCTTAATTACTGCAATTTTAATTAAGATAAAATACTATTATGTTAACTTAATTACTATTCGTCATAATTCCATAAGCTTCAAAGTATCTATAATTGAAAATTGAACAAATGAATGGGAGGGCAGATTCTACAAGACACAATTGGTCAAAACACAGTATATTATAATATATGTTAAAATTCAAAGTTTCAAAATATAATTAGGAAGGGGCTGGTTCGTGGAAGGTAGTTTTTTGGAGACTGTGTATAAACAATTTAATTATATTGTAGTATGCTCATATAAGTATTAATTGATTTGATCAAATGTGTCCCAGGAATTTTATTAATTCAATAAATAATACCTACTTTCTAGAAAATAAAATCGTACACAAAATGGCTTCTAAGCAAACCCAAAGAGGAGACTGGAAGAAAATGGTTTTTTAAAAAAAATATATTTAATTTTAAATAAAAATAAAAAAAAACACATCCTTGACATATTGTCAATATTTTTTCTTTGGTTTTTAGTTTCAATTTTTTTTTAAAATTATTTTTCATTTCAAATCTTCTGATTTTGTTTTTTTTTTTAATTTCTTTGAGGAATTGTTCTACTCCAGAATAGAATTGTTTAACTCTTGATTTTTTTTTTTTTAATTTACTCATGAGAAACACAATCAAATTTTAAAAAAAAAAGTCATATCTCTTCATACAAATCTTTTATTTTATGATTTCATTCTTATATAAAAGGTTCTTCTAGCCTATACAGAGATTGTAGTCTCTCTTTTTTTGTTCATTGAAATAAAAAACCGTCATTGAAATGTCATATTTGTTAACAACAACAACAAAAAACTTTTACATATTATATGTATATATATATAATCTATACAAAATGTTATGCATAGGCACTTCAAAACATTATTAAAAAAAATCAGGCACCCTCTTAAGAATATGACTTGAGTTAAAATTAAAATGAAAAAAAAATGAATTGTTTTTTATTTCTAAACTGATGAACATTTATAAAGAAATCACTAGCGTTCCCTACACTTATTATATGACGTTATATATTCATTTTAACATATGATTAAAAAGATTTTATTCTCTATTATGAGTCTTAAAAGAATTCTGATTTTAATTTTTATACTTTATTTTTATTTCTGCTTGAATAATATTTTTAAATATTCTAATTAGTTTATGGTATTAGGAAACCTTGAGATGAGTACAATTTTTTTTTAAATCAAATTTTGATTAAAACTACCCTTAAAAATGAATGCTAATTTAATAATGAAAACAAGTTTGAGGCACGACTTTGATATAACTCCCTAGATCTAATAGTTTACACTCTAAATTGAGTGCATAATAATGGCGTACATCGGCTAATTAAGTATACATTTAAATATATACTCTTTGGTTTTGTTTTAAATCTGTCAAAAATCACCATAAACTTATACATGATATAACTCCCTAGATCTAATAGTTTACACTCTAAATTGAGTTAATAAGAATCTTATGGCGTACATATAAGTATATGGGTAATTAAGTATACATTTAATTCTATGCTCTTTGGTTTTTTTTTTTAATCCATCAAAAATTAGCTTAAACTTATACATGATATACTCCCTAGATCTAATAGTTTACACTCTAAATTGAGTGCATAAGAATCTTATGATGTACGCATCGGCTAATTTAGTATTAATTTATTTCTATACGCTTTGGATTGTTTTTTAATCTGTCAAAAAGTACATTAACCTTATACATGATGTTTTAAGCCAACCTATAATATAATATATTAAATCTGCTGTTCAAAACTCTTGTATATAAGATACTCAAATAACTTAAAAAGCTAAGTAGTCTATTTTACATTTAATCAATCATATTTTATGTTGAGTTATATTTTGAGTAAAAATCAATTATTACAGTTTCTCTAAATTTAAATAAAACTTTTAAAACATACATTTTAAATATTTTGTTTCAAATTTTCAATCAAAATTAGGTAATTGCTTCTAAAAAAAAAACTTTAAGTTCCATGACCATATTTTTATCAATAATTAGCTCCAACCACATACTTCTTCATAAACATTCATTGACAAATCAATATTAAATTAAAATTATCAAAAGATCTTAATAATTTAAATCATATCGACTTACTCGGTCAAAAACTTGCCGACTGCGGCTCTATATTTGTTCATAAATATAAAGAATTATTTGAGCGTGACAATAGCTCAGCTCAGGGTTGCACTTTAGTAATAAATTAATGACTTAAATAAGTTTTTAGATATTTTGTTTTTTGTTATAAAAACTAATAAGACTCACCTGCATCACACTGAAAAACACCAAAGCGAAGGTACTTGTACAAGGTAAACTTACTAACTCGTTTAATATAGATTCTGGAGTAAAACAAGGAGATGCACTGTCCACGTTAATCTTCAATATTATGCTACACTATGCAATAAAAGAAATTGATCCAGGGACTACTATTTTTATTAAGTCATTCCAGATATGCGCATATGCGGATGACATAGCAATACTCGCACGTAATAGAAATGTTTTGAAAGAAGTATGTACTAAGCTCGTTGAAACCACGGCAAACATTGGTTTAGAAATAAACGAAGATAAAACGAAATATTTCATCAAAACCAGAACGCCTAGGAATGCAGAAAATCTTCATTTACAGCATTACACTTTTGAAAACGTGACACAATTCAAATATTTAGGTGTTCTTTTTTCAAATACAAACGACTCCTCAATCGCAATTAAAGAACGAATCAGTGCTGCAAATAAAAGCTACTTCGCGCACTCAAAACTTCTAAAATCCAAGCTTCTAACAAGATCTACAAAGCTCAAAATATATAAAACACTTATAAGACCAATCCTTACTTACGGATGTGAAGTATGGCACTTAAAAGTAGCAGACTGTAAAATGCTCTCAATTTTTGAGAGAAAAATATTAAGAAGAATATACGGGCCAGTCAGAATTGATGACAACATTTACAGGGCAAGATTTAATCATGAACTCGAAGCACTGATACAACACAAAACCGTTATTCGATTCATAAAATCACAGAGAATAAGATGGCTAGGCCACATTATCCGCATGCCGAATGAAACAGTCCTAAAAAGAATTTTCATGCATCGTGAACAAGGAACCCGAGCGAGAGGAAGACCAAAAAGCAGGTGGTTGGAAATGGTTGAAGCAGACTTAAATACCATGAATGTTAGAAATTATAACACCCTAGCAAGTGATCGAGGAGAATGGAGGAGAGTAGGCGAGGAAGCTTTGGCTCACAGAGGGCTGTAATGCTAAGAAAGAAGAAGAAGATATTTTGCAATCCTTACTGAAACGTTCTCAAAGTTCTTATTAAAACACAGTTATTAAATTAAAAAAAAAATTTCAGTAGAATATCTATCTTGTAATTAATCTTACCCTGTTTTTACTCATTAGTGCTTCACTTTACATTTTAAAAAAAAAAATAATTAATTTTTTCTTCTATACTTTTTATAAAATGACATTTTAAATGACATTCTATTCGGATTCTTAGAATTAATATTATACATATATATATATATATATATATATATATATATATATATACATATTTTCTATAGTAATGTTAAAAATGTATTCTTTCATTATTTTCTTTTAGAATAATTTTATTTTACATGAATTTCTTGAATGAAAGTTCAATTCATACAATAATCACATATGAGGGGGAGGAAGGAAGTTAACATTATTTTATTTGTAGCTTTTTTATGCATGATTTACTATAATGCTGATTTATTAGAATTGTAATATGTTACTATTTGAAATCAGTGAAAAGAAAAATAAAAATACTCATTTTAGATATAAGAAATATCCTTCATAAATGGATTAAACCCCAAAGGGTGGTTCGAATGATTTTTTTTTTAGTTTTTTTGTTTTTATGAAAATTTAAAATTAACATTTGTTTTTTTTTTTTTATTATAAAACAACTAATTACAATTCTGTGTTTGCTTTATGACATTTTACAGTTGTCATCATTTTTATCAATATCATTATCATTTTCATCATTTTTTTATTATCATTATCATTTGTCATCATAATTATACATATATGTATAATATAATACTTGTAATATGTATAAGTATAATAATTAATACCATGGGAATTAATTATATGTACGAAGATTATTTAAAAAGTTTTTGAATTTCTTAAATGGTTTTTTTTATGTTGAAACATTTGGGAGCGTCTTGAAAGTTAAAAAATTAGGATCTGCTTATCTGAGTAAAATGTGTAAGTTCGAAAAATTATCAATGATAAAGATAACAAAAAATAACGGTGTGTTAGTATAATGTTTGAGGTTAAAAAAGTTTTTGTTATATTTATAATTGATAGTAAACTTGAGGTCAGAGTTGGCGTTTTTCCAGTACTAGTACAAGCCAAGTAAGAGTACTGAACTGGAAAAAATATTCATAAAAATTAAAGGATTATTAGATACTAATACTTGAAAAAATTCTAAATACTTGAAAGTAATCATACTTTACCAATATTTATCAGTACATACAAGTACCAACCAGTGCGTTACTGGTACTTAAGAATACTTAATCAGTACTACCAAGTACTTGTACCAGTTACAGTACTAGGACAGGAAGTAATCACTACTTTACCAGTAATTACCAATAGTAACAATAATAACAAGTAACAACCAGCTCATTACCAATACTCATATCATAAGCAATACTTAATACATACTATACCAGTATTTACCAATACTACCAGTACTACAAGTATACACCAGAATTACGAGTACTTACTTTGGAATAATAATCATTAATAAATAAGAAACTATTATATTTTGAATATTTTAACTATCCATTAACAAAATATTTTTAAAAAATATTCTTATTAGTACAGGTTAGTTCTACTGGTTGATACTAATACTACTGGTAAATACTGATAGGGTTAAGTAACTACTAGTAGATACTGATAGTACTGTCAAAGTAACAATACTTAAATTTTACTGAATATATTGTCAATAATAGTATTGGTGTTGGTTTTTTTACTTAAGTACCAGAGGACTGGAATTTTGCCAGCTTTTCTCAGCTCTGAACTCTTTTACTAAATTTTAAAATAATTATTATTAAACAATGTTTTTTTTAGGTTCTATTCTAAACCACATAATTTAAAGTCTGTGCTTAAATGAATTTGTAACTTGTTACTTTCTCTTCTAATCAAGTCAAATAAGTGTAATTTTTTCTTATCAAACTCTTACAAGTTTTGAATATTACTTATGAATCCTATTGCAATTCTCGAATCCATTCTATCTCAAAAAACAAAAAAAAAATTGATTAACTAAATGAGGAACAGAAATATCTTATGTAATGTTTGTATAAGATTTAAAAAGAGAAGTGGTAAGAGAGATGTGGCAAAAAAAAATTTCAAATAAAGTAGTAAAAAAATTAGAAAAATAAAAAAAAAATGCGGTATTTGCTGCTTGTGAATGATAAAAATTAAAAAGACAAAAGTAAAACTAAAAACAAGAAATTAATGGAAACAAGTATGAGATTTCCAATATTTAAATATTGTTTTTCTTTTTTTTTATATAGAAAAATTTTCTTTTATTACTTTTTAAATAGAAAAAGAAAACGACTCCAAAAAAAACAAAAAAAAAAAAGTAATTAAAGAAAACTCAACACTAAAGAAATGAAATACTTGTACGTTCATATTTCAAAAGAATTTTCCATTTTTATTTTCCATTTTTTATTCTGTAGAAATGATGCAAAATAAAGGAGTCTTTAAAACAATCATTATTATCTAACTGTGAGTTAAAGATTATTTTTTTTCTAAAAAAATTGTTTTTTAAAGGTTTTTCTTTTTATCCATTTTTTAATTTAAAAAAAAATAATAAAAAAAGAAAACCAATATGAAATTTTCTTCATTTATGTCATTTTGATTGTAATTAATTTCCAATGTAATGTGTTCAATTTAAATTTTCTCGTTTTTTTTGGTACTAAAATTCTTTTGTAAAATTGAGGTTATGTATATATGTAAAAAATGAAAAGATTTTCATTGAAATTTTTTTTTAGTTATTTTCTTTAAAAATTTAAATTACAGTTTTTTTTATTAAAAAAAAAACTTAATACTTTGTAAAAATTTTAATTAGTGTTTCCATTTTTAGGTAAAAAGTGCTAATTTCAATTATTTTTTTTTTTTGAATGTTACCTTAAGGTTCAAAAGAAAATCAACTCCTGTAATATCCTGTATTTTTTAATATGTTTGATTAAAGAATACTTATATATTTGAAATTGAAATAATATTACACAATTCTCTCAACTCCTCTCTTTTTTTCAATTTTTTACCAATTTTTAATTGAAAGGTGTAAAATCACTGAAAAATGCCGCCCCTTTGATCATTGACCAAACTTTAATTAATAGACTTTTCAATAAATGTATTAACTCTTAATTTGCACTCCTTAATATCCTTAGAAGCGATTTCTTTGAAAAATTTTATTAAATACATACCATTCAATTTAAAAAAAGTAAAAGGACATAAGTAAAATACGGTAATTATATATAATTTTATTTTATTTTATTTTATTTGAACATATCTCGAACTTATGTATTTTTCATTAATTTCTTTTGATCTTTTAAAATATTCAGTGTTTTAAACAAATCCTTTTCAAATCAAATTAATATTTATTTCATAAAATCTAAATATCCTGAATTTAATTAAAATGGATATTATGAATGAAAATGAAAAGGAAATCTTGCACATTTAAGGACATTCAAGGAAATTCGTATCAATGTAAATGCCATTATCCACTTACTTATGTACGAAGAATTTTAAGTGTTTATTTTACAATCTTATTTTGTACTTAAATTTTTCATTAATTAACAAATTCTTTTATTTATTCCTAATCTAAAAATTAAATCAACAATCATTTTGTGTTAAGATTTAAATATTTCCTAACAAGTAATCAATTTTGCTAATTGCAATCTTTTCATCTATTTAACAAAAAAAAAAAAAAAAACAAATAAAAAAGATTGCAAATCATTGACATTTTCTTTAGCGTATAAAAAACTGAAGCGTCAGCAGTAAATCGTTCATTAAATAAAAAAAAACCTATGATTCGATATTGCAAATGTCATAGGCGTATGTCACAATTCAAATATTTAAATCACTTACCCTTTTTTTTTTTAATATATTTAAATTGAAAATCAAAGAATGAATAATACTATTTATATTCTTTAAAATCCTTTCAATTTTTTTTTTTTTTTTTAATTTTCAATTTAATTCAATTTTGTATGCATTTGCATTTGCTTTTTTCTTCATCCATTTTTTTTTTTTTGTTTTATATTAATAAATAAAATGGATTCTTTAAAATCAATTTAATTTAATGTCACACGCAAAAAAACAAATACAAGGACACAAACAATGAACTGAAAATCCTTTTTTTTTTGTTTTTGTGTTTTTAAAAAAAAAAACTTGAATTACAAAAAAAAATGGGGTTGACAAAATCAATTAAATGCATCAAAATGATGAAATGATTTTTTTAAATTTTAATGTCAAAAAATAAACGAAGTTGTAAATATTGTCAGGACTTTTGTTTTTTTTATTTTTAAAGAGGTTAGGTCCTTCAAAAAATAATAATAAAACACAAAACAAGAGTACACACTCACACTCTACAGTTTTTTATTTTTTGGAAAAATTAAAAAAAAAAAATTGAAACCTTTATTGCATTGTTTTCAGTACTTCTATTATGTAAAAAATTTTAATGTACTTACATATATAAAATATATATATATTGTATAAATTATGTAAATTTAATGTATTAGGAAATTGAATATATGAAACAAATAAAATGGCTTCTTACAATATAATTAAAAAGAATATATATATATATACAAGTATATATATATAAAATAATAATAATAATAAAAACTTCTTTAAAATTCGCATAAATAAATAAAAGAACGTATTCAATTTATTATTGTTGTTTTCCTAAGTGTGCATTGATGTGTTAAGCGGTGTGAACACCCCCTTGCTTTTATTTTATTTAGTTATGCTTCTTTTTTTTTTTTTTATTGAATTCTACAAGAGTGTATATGGGACTTGAAATAAACCAAGTACAATATAATATAAGGACTCTCCCTCTCCAATCAACTCTTAATTCAACTTAAGTCAACTGTGTTTATTTCTATTTTGATTCTATAGAAACAAAATTTTATATTAAAAATATTCATTTTATTAAAAATAATAACAACAAGGATATATATATATATATAGAAATTTATATCCTTCCAAAATAAAATATAAAATAAACGTATGGAATTGTGTTCTTTACCTTATATCATTGTAAAATTACGCATATAATATGACATTATTATTCAATAAATACTTTTGCTTTATAAATTGTTATTATTCAATTTGGTATGAAAATGTTAGGTAATTCTTTAAAAAAAAAAAGGAACAAGAAAGGGATAATAGAATTATTTCTTTCTTTTCTTTCAGTTAAAACTGCATATAAGTATAATTATATGTTAAAAAATTAGATTTTAACCCTTTAATTGCTAGTAATATATTTTGTATTATTGAAATTGTAAATTAAAATTTTATTTAACTGTTCAACTGTTAGGCTAATTAGCTTGTCTATACCATAGGTACATGTTGGAACAAGAGGTCATATTATATCCCTTGTTATTAGAATTGATCTTAATGAATTCCACATACAATTTAAACATGAGATAATACTATGGCTTATAACATGCAGAAACGTCTTAGATTTTTAATAGAAACAATTCAATTGTTGATATTGTAATATTTTTGTATTTGACTTATATGGTATTATATCTCTGTGAGTTATATTATTCAATTAAAATATATGATTATGTTTCGCATATTTTTACATTGTTATATTAATGTATTTTTTATTAAAAATATATAATTATTAATTATGCATTAAGTCATTAATTTGAACTCAATGGCGAATGGAAGCACAATCGAGCTGAAAAACAGAAAAGTTTTTTTCACTTTCACTGGGATTCGAACCTTTTTTTCTTTCGGGTCTTTTGTATGGAAGGTCGGCACTCTAACCACTGCGCCACCCAGCCATTATTTACTTAATCGTTGCCTCTTTAATCTGAAGTTTAACTCTATACAAATAATGGTAGGTATGAACCAGTTAATAGAATAATGTCACTATGTAATTTACACCAAATCTTTTCCAAAATGAACTTTCAACTAACCAAAGAATTTTAAAGAATCTAAAAAGAGATTTATACTCGTTACATTGATGCTATTTTATTGATATATTTTTTTTTAAATGTCAACCGAAGGTAAATTGTAATTTTGTAAATCCATTTATTTTAAATAAATGTTTTAAAATATTTATTTCTCTTGTTTATTTTTTGAATAATTTTGTTTTTGTATTGATTTTTAAATATTTAATTTGGTTTTTGCTTTTTATTAAATTTTAAACTTTAATTTATTAAATTCATAAAAAAATTTTATATAATTTTTATTTATTTACACATTTGTTAAAATGAATTTGATTGTAACTTGCTTGTTTTAAGCATGAATTCAATATGTAAATAAATAAACGATTACTTAAAAAAAAAACGAAAAGGTGATTACTTTTACTATAATAACTGTCCTAAAATTGATTTATTACGATTATTAGTAATTAATAAGTAATATTTCATTTTCATAATAATCCAGATTACTATTAATCTATTTTGATTACTATTAAGTAATCTAAGTGTAATGTGAATTATTATTTCTTTACTAGAGTTTTTTAATCTTGATTACTTTTCATCTATTTTGATTACAATAAAGTAATCTAAGTGTAATATGAATTACTATTTATTACTGGAGTTTTTTAATCCAGACTACTTTTAATCTATTTTGATTACTAAAAAGTAATCAAAGTATAATATAAATTACTATTTAATTTACTGGAGTTTAATTTTCTATAATAAAAAACTAAAGTAATTAATAATGTATTCATAAATTATAAGTTATTAAAAATTATGGTTGTGACTCTGACTTAGTAATTATATTTTCTTTCTATTATTATCAACGACAGTATTTTATGGGTTAAAAAAATGATAATGAGTATCTTTTTGAAATGTTGGTTTTTTTTTTCGAATGTCAAAATCAACAAAATTGCATAATTTAAAATTAATTTGAATTTATTCCTTTTAGAACTTTTTTGTAATACCATTATATTCTTCTAGACAAATTAATAAAAAAAAAACAAAAAGCAATTCATTCATCCGTTTTATTCCTTAGGGATATTTAGAGAAAATTTTATATTATAATGCATATGCCTTCTTTTCACAAATTTTCTCAAAAAAAAAAGCATTTTATATATATATATATATATGTGATTTGTAAATATGGCATATGTTATATATTATATAAAACGTGATTTGTCAATATATATGTTTATATATATATACATTCAAATAATAATAAAAAATAATAAAATTGAAAATCTTAGTTATAATGCGTTAAGTAATTACCATATTGTCTATCAAAATTTATATTATTAAAACAACAATTACAATTGTAAAATATTCAAATTCAAATGAAATACTTAAGTATGTATTTTTTTAATTTTAATGATGACTAAATTATTAACTACCATTGTACTGTACTTACTATATACAAAAAAGAACAAGAGGAAAAGAAACAATCATCAAAATATCCTTTCATTTCTAAAAATTAATGATTTCCTTCCATTTCAACTCAAATTTTCATTTTATTATTCAAACTTCAAATTGAAAATAAAAACAAAACAAAAAAAAATCAAAATTGGTCCCTATTGTTGACAAATTATTTCTGGATTCAAAATTTTCTAAAAGTATTGTATTGTTTTTTTTTTTTATTTTGCATTTTTTTTTTATTTTTTCAAGTGCAACATCCTGATGACTTGATAAGAATAATTTGTTGCTGCTGCTGTAAAAATATATCCTAGAAGGAAAATATATATATATATATATATATATTATCCTTCCTATCGAACAAAAGACCATGAAAAACTCCATCACCAACCACTTAACAAACAAACAAAAAAAAAATAAAACAACTTCTTTCATTAAAAATTAATAGAGTAGAGTTTGGATCAACTGGGGAAACCTTACGGGCTAATTTACATATAATAAAAAAAAATAACAATAATTTATTGGAGTTTTCCGTGATTTTTCACCATTTGTTTATGCATTTTGTTATTGTATTGTAATTTGTTTTTTTTTTTTTTTATGAAAAAGCATATTGCAAAAAATTGAAAAAAAGAAAATTTAAGTAAAAGGCGCCCATTAAAAATATAAAATTATAATAAAAAAAAAACAAAAAAACAAAAATTTTCCTAAAATGGTTTTTCTAAAGGTTTTGTATTTTTCCATATTTTTTTGTTATTAAGGGAATAAATTAAGAAATTGAAGGATTTTTATATTTTTTGTAATTGTTAAGTACAAACTGTTTTGTGGGTGGATAAATTTCGAAAAATTATGAGAAGTTACTGAAAATATAAAAAAAAACACACAAATAATGCAATAAAATTCGTTTTTACCTTTTCAATTTTCATTGCAATAACAAAAAAAAAAACAATTGACGACGTTTTTTTAAAAAATGGAAAATATTAAATTGAAATAAATAAAATTGGCGTAAAAGGTGAAGGATTAAGAATTTGTGTTTTTGAAATTGTATTTTATATTCGAAGAATATTTGTTCGAATGAAAATTCAATACTTATATATATATAATATGTACTTAGATATTAAGTGAATGAACTTTTGGGGTTTGAAAATTCAACATATTTGGGCTTGAAAAAAAAACATATATGAGTGACAAATCTAAAGAAAGAGCTACGTATAACGCTTCAAATAAATAAATATTTTTAATCATTTACTAACTTACTAACATCAGACCACCCAGCATCAGTCTGGATAAGATACAAAATGGAGCTGTTGGTATTATCAATGATAATAATGTCCCTCAAGCTTTTCTTTTCTATAAATACGTACTAGGTAATACTTCAAAAGAAAAATAATGCGCCAAAAATCCAACCTCACCGTCTTAATACACCTCGAGCAGTTCAATCTCATTCATATACTGAGCTTTTTCGACTACTAGAACTGTGAAATATAAGAACTCTTTTATAAGTGGGATTTTAAGATTGTGGTACATGTGTTTCCCAATATTTATGATTTGGAAAAATTTAAGAGAGTGGTCAACTTAAACATTCTAGGCTTTTCATTTAACCTATGATGGAAGTACATTTGTTCGCATCATTTCAGATTTTATACTTTGCAAGCAAGTTGGGTGCTTATCCTATTATTTTAGCTACAAAGGGAGGGTTTTTAGACAGTAAAAATCCTTCACTGCAACGCGCGGTTCAATATTTTAGGTGCCTTCTGAAGGTTTTTCTTCCCTTGTTTACTCAATAGATTAGTGATATAGTTCTCTAAATGTAATTAATATGTATAGATAGCCATGCTTGTAGCCTAAAATGTCCTTAAATTGTAATTTGGATACAAATAAAGTCTTTCAAAATGAACTAGTGACAACATTTTTTTATATCATGACTACCGACATATATCATGGCAACCTATAATTTTGTTCAGTCAAATCATTTCTAATGTTAATAAATTGCACTAACTGTAATTGGATATTTAAAAGTCGTTTTTGAACTTTAATTAGCGATTTAGAAGTTGGTTACTAAATCAGGACTTTTCGCTTTATTTACAATATTTCTAATACAAAGTTATTTGGCTTTATTTCATGTAATCAAAATTAAAGATTTGAAAAAGAGATAAGACTAAGTTAAAGGGCCCATAAATTTGCAGAAATACATCAAAATGTTTCCCTTTATTGAACTTAATCCATAATTCCCAAATCCTATTCCAATGTCCTTTCTCAATATCAGTCTTAAAAACCAAATGATACATAATGTATTTAGAGTCCTTTCAAAGTTGGATTTTAAAAAAAGGGGTAATTCTGGATGACTTCCGATACTTTCCACCAAATCCTATTGGTTTCCTTTCCCAATATCGATTCTATAAACCGAATAATACATATTGTATTTAGAGTCCCTTCAAAGTTTGGTTTTAAAAAGAGGGATGATTCTGGAAGAACTTGTAAAAAAAAAGCCAAATGTATCAATATACCAATAAATATTACATTTGACCCTTCTAATACTAAATAAATTAAAAAGTTTTATAAATTTCGAAAAAAAAGTAATATTTTGTCTTTCGATAAAATTTATTTAATCTTAACCCTTAAGTGCATAGTGTTGCACATATGCAACATACACAAACTATATGTTTAAATTGTTATTTAACAGTGCTATTACTTTAGTAGATACAAAAAAGGTTTTACCATTAAATAAACTTTCAAAATAATTACAAAATTTCCTAAGAGATGGCTCTGTTTATCAGTATAAACATTATTTTCGACAATTTTTAGTACAAAAAAAAAAAATTATTTTATCAAGGTTTATTTAAATTTTGGATATCCAAAACACAAGAAAGTTAAACCAAAAAATTAATAAATCATAGTATGCCATGTTCTGATTAAATAGAAATTTTCAGATCAAAGTTTGTTAAAGCCGTTGACGAAATATTTGAATTTGAAAGTTTGTTGCATATGTGCAACATTGTGTAAATTTCAAATAAAAAAAAAAATTTTAATATTTAAGTTTGTTGCATATGTGCAACATTGTGTAAATTTCAAATAAAATAAAATATTTTTATATTTGAAAAATTGTGTAATTATTATTGAAATAAAGAAGGTAAAGTTTGTTTGATAACTAATATCATCATAAATAGTGTTCACGGTTGAATTCCTTTTTATAGTTGAAATATGGATTATATAGAAATAATTCAAAACGGAAAGAAAAAACGATATTCCGATAAAGAACTTGAGAAATTATTGGATATTCCCTTGGATAGTGAGGATGAAAATGAAAGATACGATGAAAATGAATTAGATTTTAGTTCCGATGATGATAATTTGGATCCTGATTACATACCTGATATTGGAGATAATGTTGAAGAAATTCAAAATAATACTGACGAAATTCAAGATAATGTAGATGAAATTGAAGACAATGTTGACGAAGCCAACAAAAATGATACTGTGCAAATTTCAGGTATGAAAATTTTTCTATAAACTAGCTACCTACATAACTATGCGGCAAAGGTATGTTTGTAGGTACATTATATTGTTTATAGATACCTAAATTCTGTACTTTCATAATTTACTATTTTGTGTAGATGTTCCAACAACAGAAAAAATTAGTAAACAAACATTTGCCAGAACCATATGGAAACAAGATTATTTGCAGTTGTCCGGAGAAGAGATAAAGTTTACCGGAAATTGTGATATGCCTCAAGAGATTAAAAAACTAGTAACTCCATACCAATTTTTTAAATACTTTTTTTCTGAAAATATTTTGGATATAATAATAGCAGAATCTAATTTTTATGCCAGACAAAAAAATCCAAATTCTACATTTAACTTAACTAGAGACGATTTACATAAATTTATTGGTATATGTATCATAACCTCTTTTACAAAAAATAGTAATTTGAGAGATTACTGGAATGACGCAATAGGTAATACGATAATTAGAGAGACTATGTCACTTAATTATTTCGAAAAAATTCGTGCCAATTTACATTTTCAAGATAATACAAAAATAAAAGTTGTAGGAGAACCAGGATTTGACAAACTTTTTAAAATAAGACCTATAATGAATGAAAAAAAAATTTTAATCTATTCCACCCGAAGAGTGCTTATCAATAGATGAGCAAGTATGTGCAACTAAAGCTAAACATAGTTTAAGGGTATATAATCCAAACAAACCTCATAAGTGGGGTATTAAATTTTATAATCTTTGCGGCGTTTCAGGCTTCTGCTATAATTTTGAAATGTATACGGGTAGAGAGAATAATCCAGAATTTAGATTAATGGACGAACCTGATTTAGGAGCAAGTTCAAATGTTGAAGTAAGATTAATGAGACATGTTCCGATTAATAAAAACTACAAATTGTACTTCGATAACTATTATAAATCTTTACAGCTTATGGTGTACTTAAAAAATCGTGACATTTTCTCTTTGGGGACAGTAAGAAGAAACCGAATACCCAATTGCAAATTTCCTTCGGATAAAAATTTTGGAAAAAAGGATCGTGGAACATCAATGGAATTTTTATGTGAAGTTGATAATGTCAAAGTTACTTCTGTAATTTGGAAAGATACGAAAAATGTCATACTTTTTTCGACAATATCAGGCATCAATCCCGTATCAACAATAAAGAGATTCGATGGGAAGATTAAGAAGTTTATCGAAGTACCTTGTCCTAACATAATACGTATGTACAACAAGCACATGGGGGGAGTAGACTTGCTAGATAGTCATATTGGTAGACACAAGATTCCAATGAAATCCAAGAAATGGTATTTCAGAGTTTTTTACCACTTACTGGACTTGTGCATCATAAATGGTTGGATAACGTTCAATAATCTAGTTGAAGAACCGAACCAAAAGCTTATGCAAAAAGAATTTCGCATTGAAGTAGCTAAAGCCCTTTGCATGCTTGGACAACAAAAAGAAACTAGAGGCAGACCTTCTGATATTCAATCAAAGATAGATGCAAAAAAACGAAAATATCCGAAGTCGATTGTACCTCCTAAGGATGTTAGGACAGATCATATCGATCATTTCCCTCAATGGAATGAGAAACGTACGCGATGCAAAATTCCAGGATGTAATGGCTACACATTCGTATCCTGTTCTAAGTGCAATACTTTCCTTTGTTTTAATAAGGACAAAAATTGTTTTGTTTTATATCATAAATAAAAAAATTCATATTATTATTAAAATAACATATATATAAAACATTGTACATTTTTTATTACCTCTTACATTTTGTTGCATATCTGCAACATACTAAAAAATGCTCCCCAAAACCCACAGGGAACCAAAATGACAACTTTAAAATTATTTTTGGTTTGCATCGTAAAAATAAATCTAAAAAAAATTATTTCGTGTGAAAAAAAAAAATCATGCACTTAAGGGTTAAAAATTACATAATAAATCAAATTATTTGCATTTTTTCATCTTTTATTTTTACCAATTTATGAATAATTTAGTCATCATATTTTCAAGTGTCCTTATAATTTTGTTTTTTTTTTTCTTATTTTTCCTAATTAGTCTTTTTATAAATCGCTCATTTTGATTTTTGTAGGTCTTACTTATTCCTACTCTTAAAAATAAGTTGTTAAAAAAAAAAACCAAAATAATTTTTCTATTATTTTCTAAAAAAAAAGTAATATTTTTATTTTTTTAAATTGTCGTCCGAATTGTAAGCATTAAAATTTTAAAAAAGTTAAAAAATCAAAACTTGAGACTTTTTTTTTATATAAATAAACATTTTGTTATTTTGATGTTAGTTAAGTGTAGTAAATAAATTAATATCCTGATTATATAGAAACAAAATAAATAAATGTCCTTCAACCTTTTATCCTATTTATTATTATTTGATGTTTTTTTTTTTTAAAAAAAAATAAAATATTTTAATAAGTTTTGTACCTCATTATGTTTTCTTAAATCAAATAAAAAAATATTAAAAATCTATTATTGGATACAAGTATAAAGGAAAAGTACTTTACTTAAATTAAATATGTTTAATTAGTGTGATAATTGGTATAAAAAATTGAAAAATGGCTTTGCAATTGCTTTGAAAGCATAAAAGTGATGTCAAGTGCTGGTAAATTACTTTTTTTTATTAAATAATTATTTTGAATGATATTTTTAGGTATTAAATACAATTTTTTATAATTATTAGGTAATTAAAAAAAACAAAAAACTTTTTAACTTTTTATTAAATTATATTATACTCCTTATATTTTAATACTTGTATATTTTATATAATATATAATATTTAAAAACTACCCAAAAGAATAATTTCATTTTATGGGACTTTGCACTTTTGAATATCTCTCTGTTCATTTTTTAATTTATATATTACCCCCTAACCTATTTTTGCCTAGTTAATCTTTAAGATTAACTATTTCTGCAAAATAATTTTGATTAACACAGAGCCAATCAGAGTTACTGAGCCAAATGTAGGTTCGGATATACTATTACTAAATAAAATTATGACAATGATACTTATTATTTTGTTATTTAATTTTATGTTAATACTAGGAAATATGTTTTTTTGAGCAATTGTAGTGCCGATATGGGTTAAAAACTCCAAATCTGTTAAAAGAGTCAATTCCATTGTCCAAGAGTTAGTTACTCGTAAGTAAAATTTGCAGCCAGTCAAACGAACAAACATTCGCTTTTATATATATAAAGATTACATATCATAAGGGATAATTTAATATTTAAAATTAATATTAGATTATAACAATACTATTAATCATATTTATTTAATTATATTATAATACTTTTGTTTTATTTAATCATAAGGGGGAATTTTAATGTATTTTTTTCCATTAACTTTCCTTGGAAAAAAAAAATACGATCTAAGCGGTTACACCTGCACCCCCTCGGTTGATACGTGAGATTCTTACCAACTACACTAACGAGACTCCTACTCCCTAATATATTTATTTAATTATTTTTTATTATATTTTTTTATTTATGTACTAATTGTTCAACTGTTGGGCTAATAACATACATATTTGTTGGGACAGGGGGTCATACTATATTTAATTATAATTTAATATTTTAAAACCACCTATTGGTAAAACCATTATATGTTAGGATACTATTATTTTATTAAACCAATACTATTTATTAAATATTTATTAATTATATTATACTCTTATTATATTCAATCGTAAAGTGGAATGTAATTAGTAATTACTTTATTAAATTAATTATTCTGCACACCTCAACTGTTACGCCAACTATGGAAGTAATTAATGTAATAGAGAAATGGAAGGTAGTTACTCTGCACCCCTATAATTAGCGCCAAATCGGTAAATGCGCCACCAAAGTTATTTAAATTAACAATTAATATAACCATATTAATTAATTAGAAATTTTTTGCATATTATTAGGCGCATTTTTTTCATTATGATAAAATATGATAACTAAATTTTGTTCTACAAGATATCAAATATTATTATATAAAAATTTAAATACTTTTTCAATTTTACATTTCTTGCAATTTTATTATCTTCTATATTTGATATAAAAAAAATACATATATATTTAATAATAAGTTATTTAAATAATGCCAATAAACACATGAGTGGTTTCAAGGTTTTCATTTTATTTTTATTATTTTCTATTGAAGGATATCAAGTGTTTTTTAGTGACATTTTTGTTTTTTTTTTTTTTTTTTTAATTTTGCATTGCAGTTTGCACTTTTTATTTTAATTTTGTCTCAGAATTAATCTAGAAAAATAAAAATTTTCAATAATTTTTTTTCTATTATTTACAATATAAATAATATGTAATATAAAATTTATATGTGCATATTTATATAAATTAAAAAAAAAAGAATAGATTTCTTTTGTTATATATTTCAGTTCTTTTTTTTTTTCATTTTTGCGTATATTTTTTTCTTTTTTTTTTTTTTTAACTTTAACAAAAGAAAGTATTTTTTTTTTTTGTATTCTAGATAATAATTTTGAAGTGCTTTATACATCACATACGTATTATATGTAATGCAAATTAGTACCACATATAAAATTCAACAACAAATCATTCATATGTTTACATAAATTTCTTCATTTTTATCATATATTTTGATATTATAATTCTACTTGACAAATGTATATATACATTATATATATATGATATACAGCCCTATTATAAAAAAAAAAGTTTGAATATGTATGTATATTAAATTCTGTCACAACAAATCACAATTATCATCATCTCAGCTCTCAAAAATTACTTAGATATACTATATTAAAACATAATTGACTGCACGTACAACTACTATATATTTCTTAGTACTCAGATACTTAAATAGATGTTATATGGAACACTTGAAAATCAAAATAATAAAAAAACAAAAATGTCATATTTTTGTCAACTTTTATTCACATATGTACGTAATCTGAAAGATAAACACACTCTATAGAAAAATGCATTCAATGTGTATTGTTACCAATCCTTCATACAAAAATAAAAAAATAAAACCAAAAAAAAAAATAAAACTCGTGAATCCTTTCTTGTTATACGGTACAAAACAAAATGAATGCAAAAAAAAAAAATATAAAAATCCAAAGAATTTTTAAGAATGATCCTTAAAGCAAATCAAAGTCATACAGAAATTGAAAATCCTTGGTATTCAAGTCTCTTCATTTATACTGTTTTTTTTTTTTTTGTTTTTTTACATTTGCAATATCAATTCTTTGATTCCTTTAATGAAACGTATTTAATAAGATTGCCAAATCTAATACAATTCCGATTGGAATGAAAACTTAAGAACTATTTATTCTAAAATATAAAATAAAAAGGACATCGAATCTTGTATAATTAATATATATTTTTAATTTATATCATAGCAATATGAGCGTAGCCATGACGTATCTTTAAAGTTGCTAAATGTCAAAAAACGTAGCTATAAAGTTTTTCAAGCTCAATGCAAAACGTTGAAAGTTTTAAACATTTAATATAAACAAAATTGAGCGTAGCCATGACGCAACATCAAAGTTGCGAAATATCAAAAAACGTAGCTATAAAATTTTTCAAGCTTAATGCAAAACGTTGAAAGCGTTAAACAAAGTAGCGCATAGTTTAATATAAACAAAGTAGCGCAGAATTTAAAAGTTGAGGAATTTTTGCGTTAATGTTGCGCTGAAACTTTGTTGTTACTTTCATAGTTTGCTTATGTATTGTTTTCATTTATTTAGCTTTATTTATCAAATAAATACACTAATAATAAATTTACTTTAAAAGTAAACTAAATATAATTTAGCGATTTTGCACATCTGACTAATGGCGTTGTGATTAAGACGCCGATATTTCTTGTGGAAAGCACTCTTTTCAAGCCCGACCAGATCATAACTAATAAAATAACAAAAAAAAATATAATTAAAACTATGTATATAACTAAGTATATCCTATAATAGTTTATATAGCAATACAAAATAATATTATATAAAAATAATAACTAATCTCTTATGTATGATAAAAAATGGCGCAAAACATTTAGAACATTTTTGTGTATTCATAATCTTTTACAATAGCTGAGTAATCAATGATTTAGTGATTAATAAAATTGAATCTTAGTCTAAATAACTTAGTAAATGTCACATACCTAATCTCATAGGAGGGAAAATGGAATAAAAAAAACTTGTATATAAAAAGTTTTTACTAATCTATCAACAAATAAAAGTTATTACTAGGTATTTTTAAGTCTTTAATATAAGATTTATTACTAATTAATATAACAATTTGAAACTAATAGTAAATAATCTTATAACAACTCTTATATTTAAAAATACCAAAAAAAAGTGTAACCTAAAGTGAATTCTACTTTTTTACCACCTAAATTATTAAGAATGTAGTTAACACTGACTGACATATTTATTTAAATGAAATAACTATGCCTCTATAATATTCAGTTTTGTACTAACAATTATCAAACTGTGTCAAATTCGAATTGATTGTGTCAAATTAATAACAAAAAAAACAAAAATTTACAATAAATTACAAATAACATAAAAAACTGTCAAAAAAAAAATAATCATCATCTGTCAACCTTAATGCAAAATGTACATTTGTCATATATGTAGAATTTGAAACTGAATGAATTTGATGAAGAAATGATTTTGAATGATAATAATGACTTTTATATATATATGTTACTGCATTTTTTTTTTATACACAAATTTTATATATATATATATAAGACAGTATATTTTTTTTAATATTTCTATTGATGCCGTTGATACTAACTGAATGATGATGCTGTATATGTTGATGCAACAAAATGAAAGATTATTAGAGTGCACATGAATGCACTCAAAGGCAGAGACTATATGATTTTATTTTTCTATTTATTTATTTCTAAGATGATTTTTTTTTTCTTGAATAAAAGGAAAATTTTTCAAATAAATACAAAAACAAAAAAAAAATAAATAACGGTGAAAGCAAAAAAAAAAAAAGAAAGTAGGGAAAAATTTACGATGAAAAATCTATAGACCATCTACTTAGAAATCTAGAAGCTCTTTTTTTTTTGCAGTTTTATTATTATTTTCTCAAGCAAATAAAAAAAAAAAAAAATTTTCCAACTATTTTTTTCCTTTTATACGAGAGAAAAAAAAAATAAAAGATGTAGAATTGAAGTCATTTGATATATAATATAGTAAAGAAAGGTTCGAGTTCCATTTTTCATTTCTTTGACAATTTTTTTTTTGAAATTGTTTTTGTGTTGCATATAAAAAATTTATTATCCCACCCATATTTAACTCTTCTTCTTCTTTATTTAACTTAAACCCATTCCTTACTACCATTTCTTTTTACTTTATGGTTTTAATTTTTTTATTTTTATGATGATGATAACTACTAACAATGATGATACAGCATTTTCAACATATTTTTTCATCATCAACAGCAATTTCTCCAAATGATATTGATGATGAATACAAAAAAAAAACCAAGGAAAACCGAATTGAAATCAAACCAAACATCATGATAACTTATTATCCATTTTTTTTTTATATAAGTCTTTATTTGTGTTTTTGCCTTTCTATTGTGAATCAAAATCATAAAATGATGATTTTTATAAATTACAAATAGCAGCATGAAATAAAAAGAAATGATGAAAAAAAACCAAGGGTTTTTAAAAAAGCACATTTTCAAAATAATATAGTGTTTCATACTAAGTATTTTATCGGAATATAATGTTGAAGCTTCAATATTAACGTTTAATTTAGGAAATATATATGCTGGTGACTAAGTTACTGCTTACCTATAAAAACAGTAAATTTTTAAATCCTAGTAGCCCCTCTATGGGGAAGGTTGGCAAATTTCTCAAGGTTATAATGCTCACTACTCCCCTTCCCCCAAACTTTTTTAGGTTCAAGGAATTAAATTGTGAATTCCACCAAAATTTGAAATTTTGCTTAGAATTTTACTATTTAGGCAAAAATGGTTAAAACTGAGAGACACTTTCTTCAATTTAAAGAACTCCTTTAAAATTTGAGAAAAACCTTTAACATATGTTAAAATATAATGTTATACCTTTAAGTTTTGTATATTAAGGAAAAAATATTTAAACAGGTATTCAAGTTACAGGTATTTTAAAATAGCAAAATTTCAATTTTCGAGCCCTTATAGCTCCTGAACATGGGGCTTGACAAAAAAATTTTGTTAACCGACTCCTACTAATTTCTGAGTATCTAACTTTTTTTTTTCAGAGGATCTAACTACTCCCAAAATTTCAAAACCCTAGCTTGACCCGTTTAGAAGATATGTGTGGCCAAAAATTTTGCAAAAATTGAGTTTTGGTAAATTTTAGTACCGTATGGCAACCCTAAACATTTATTTTTTAAAAATTTATAAAGTTTATAAAACCAGCTATCTTTTGCCGTTTTCAGATTGAAAATACACCTAATAGAACTCTTGTTATAAAAATTTGAATATAGGGATTTTCCCAACTTTGGGGGGCTGCAGCTACCTAACAGGTGGGGCTACAAAAAAAAATTCTTCTACGAAATTATTTTTTTTTGTAATACCTAAAATTTCTTTTCTATATTTCAAACGATGTAAAAGTTTTTGTAAACATACGGACGGACAGACAGACGGACAGACGGACGGACAGAGTGAAACTATATAGGCACATTTTTACAAAATTTTTTGAAAATGTGCTAAAAAGAATCAAATAAGAAGAGCTAAAGAATAAAATATATATATATATAGAAATTGAAAAAATAAGTGCTACTCCAGCAAATTCTGAAATGTAATCTGGAGAAAAAGAATCCTAAAATAAATAAAATATAAAAATGAAAATACAAAATCATCATTGAGGGTACTAACTACTGTGAATAAATTCTGATTCTGATCCTTGATCCTGTTGGATCCTGTTTTTTTTTTATATTTTATATATTTTATTTTTCTGTGAATTAATTTATTTTTATTTTTAATTTTTGTTTTTGTTTTTGTTTTTTTTTTCAATTGAGTTAATGATGACGATTCTATTCACACAAATTAAAAAAAAAGAAGGATGAAGATTTTTTTTTATACAATTTTATAAGTGGAAAATTTGTTGTAAACTTTAGGGTTACATAATTATGACGGATTGTGAAGATATTGTCGCCAAAAGAAAACAAAACAAAAAACATCCTTTTTAAAAAAAAAAAAAAAATACACTTATATTGGAAATGATAACAGGATATGAGAAGTTATATCGTTTTTTCAATGGATGCATTTCAATGTATACTTAAGTATTGTGAATTGAATAAAATATTTTATTATTGTGAATTAAATTTTAATAGATGGATTCTTAACATAAGAATTACTTACTTTTTTTATAATTTTTGTATGTAATAATTAATAAATAATATCATAAAGAATTTTTTAATTTATTATAATGTTATATAATGTATTATAAATTTATATTTGCTTATAAATGGATCATTTTGATATTTAATGCAACTTATATTATATATTATGAATAAGATGCATTCAAAATCTTGAATTCATATTGGTAAAAGTGGTATACAATGGAATTAACTTTTAATACTTTCTATATTTAAATTACATATATGTGTTTGGGTATCAAGGGAATTATCCACCAAAGCATCGAGGCATCTATGTAGTAAAGTCATAATAATTTTAATATAATTATTTTATTTTTAATTTATAAGGTATTAATATGTAAAATTTGGAGACTTACTTCCAGTAGCATACAATTTCATTTAAATATCTTATTAGATTTTACATTTTAAGGGTAAATCTAGATCATTTGTTATACAGATAATTTTTAAAATTGAAGATATACAATATTGTTATTATGTTTAAATCAGTACAATATTCAGATCATACCAAATTTATTTAAACATCAGTATTTAATTGTTATTTCAATACAATAAATTTTTATAAACCTCTTGTAGTAACAGAAATTTATTTGTTTTATATACAATCTCCTATTGCATACAATGTGATAAGCGAGTAATGAAGTCTTTCCTTTACAGTTGGGGCAAGTATATTATTTTTTTATTATGATATAAAGCTAAATTATATATTTTTATTTGATATAACCCGACCAGGGTTTGAACCTTTGTCTCTTCTATTGAAAGGCCGACATCCTAACCGCTACTTCACCGATCGGATATACGAGAATTAATAGTTCAAAAATATTTTATACACTTACTATAAATACATTTGTATAAATATGTCATTCCAAGGAGGCATTATATCATAAGAGCATGTATTAACAAATCACACCAAACAGATAATCAGACTACAAATGTTTCGATTCAAATAAATGTTTGTACAAAGAAAAAAATACAAACAGATTCAATAATTTTTTGATAAAACTTATTCGAAATCATTATTTTAGAGCAATAAACACTTCAGAAAATGGTTTAATATCACATATATTTTGTACCACAATGAGAGGAACATTAAAAATACTTTGCTCTTCGGCTTTATACCCCCCTGGGCATTGAATTTTTTTAGGCAAAAAAATATTATTCAAGATTTTAATTATTTCCCTGTAATATATCAATATAACAGACAGACGGGCTACATGTAAGGTCATAGAATATAATTCAAGCAATATAAATCTGAAATTCAATATTTCTGCACTGGAAAGGGAAAATTTATTATAAAAAGAGACCACTAGTACTTGAAAAATACCTTTAATTAGCACTAAGTGGTTTATACAAATTGTTTTAACTAGGTTAAATATTTTAAGTTCGGCTAAGTTAGTTTAAATTTTTATTTTAATATCACAAATATCATAAACCAAATAAGTATTTTTATTTAAACCAAATACCTATTAATATTTTAAAATTTTACAATTTCATTGAAGCTTTAAATACTATGATAAATCATGGATATTAACATAAAAGTTAAAAAATTAATAAAATATAGAATTTAAAATCAAAAAAAATCTTGGTGATCGCAAAATAATTTTTCAAAAACACAAATTCTATTTATAAAATTTTTTAAGCACATGTCTGATAAAACATAAAATTTCCATTCTGTTTTTCTTATAGAGATACTTCGAATCTCTTTTTTGTTTTTCTTCGAATTTCATTTGCCTTTTCAAATTCGAAAGATAAAATAAAAACATTAAAATGTTTTTCCTTTGTGTCTGTACTATATATTAAAATTCTTAAAAAAACAAATTACCCATCTTCTTATAAAAAATATTTTCCCAAAAAAATACATTTACATTTTTTTTTATACTTGTAAGTTTCTTTTATTAACCTGGAGGCTTCAAAAGTATAAAAAAAATAAATTGAGAGGTTTAAACAAAATAAAAACAAAAGAAAAAATAATAAAAGTGTTTAAATGCCGTCTTGGATCCGTTAAAAATGTACAGTTATAAAAAATTATTATTAGTTTTAAATGTCCTTTTTATACCCGTATGACTATATAGTCAAAGGGTATAATAAATTTGCCATTACGTTTGTGACGCAGAGAAGGAGGGGGGGTAGATATAGACTCAAGTGTATGGATCGGATCAGAATCGAAAAATAAATCGATTTAGCTATGTATGTCCGTCCGTCTGTCCGTCCGTCTGTCCGTCCGTCTGTCCGTCTGTCCGTCCGTCCGTCTGTCCGTCCGCACGATAACTCAAAAACTAAAGGAGCTAGGATCTTGAAATTTTCGCAAATTCGTTTTTTTGCAATAGCCGTCATCGCTATTTAAATCCAGCCATTTTGGTCCATGGGTTCGGGTAGCTCCCATACAACTTCTTTTTTTATATGAGCATTACTCTGTACCTATTACAGCTGCGTGTCTGAAATTTTGGCAAAAGTAGTTTAGTTTTATGGCCAAAGTTTCTGCAAAATTTGGTTGGTCTACTGCAGAGGGTTCGAGTAGCTGCCATACAACTCCTTCTTTTATATGAGCTTTTCACTACACCTAATGAAGCTGGGTGTCTGAAATTTTGCCAAAAATTGTTTAGTGTAATGGCCAAAGTTTCTGCAAAATTTGGTTGGTCTGCTGCTGAGGGTTCGAGTAGCTGCCATACAACTCCTTATTTTATATGAGCATTACTCTCCACCTAATGAAGCTGGGTGTCTGAATTTTTGCCACAAATTGTTTAGTGTAATGGCCAAAGTTTGTGCAAAATTTGGTTGGTCTCCGACAGAGGGTTCGAGTAGCTGCCATACAACTCTTTATTTTATATGAGTATTCCACTACACTTAATAAGTAATTAACCGGATGATATAATGTATATGTTACGGTCATACGGGTATCTCAGAGTTGACACAGTCTACTCTACTACACTCTTCCTCGTTTTTTGATAAAGTTTAGACAAAATGTATAAATCAAAAAAAAATTTGCATATTTTTAGGCTAATTTAAATATTTTCTAATTTTGTATTAATTTATATTTTATATAATCATTTTTGTTCTTGCTTCGGCAGAACATATACTAAAATTGGAACGATACAGAGAAGATTAGCATGGCCCCTGCGCAAGGATGACACGCAAAATCGTGAAGCGTTCCACATTTTTTATTTTTCTACTATTGTCTTTTCATTTAAAATAGAACTTCAACTGTTATGACACTGATAAATTAAATTTCAAATAATTAAAATCGTTATTAAATAAAAAACTTAATATATATAATAAAAAATGTTATTAAATAAAAATTTTAATTAAATATAATAAATAAGCTAATAGTATGAATTTAAAGGATGAAATTATATAATTGTAAATAAAAATTGTAAATAAAAACATGATATGTAAATATAAATATAAAATAATTAAAATTGTAATGTAAAATAGACATAAGCTTTTCCCATAATGGCCTATGTAGCCGAGGGAAACACTAATATTGCTTAAGTACCTTTTTTGTAATATTAGAATTTAAATAAATAAATAAATAATCATTTTTGGAGCTTTAGTGTCGAAGTTGTTAAAAAAATTACTCTCTAACCGATAAAGTGTGGCCCGAAATTTTCATAGGGTTTAATACTTTAAAAATATATTATGATTTATTTAAGAAAACATAATTAATATTACTTTTAGAATAATAATAATAGTATAACCATCGAACGTATAATCTTCGGCTATCAAGGTGGTGTTATATATTGTAAAATCCTATTTAATTATATTATATATAAAATAAATAAATGTATACATATAAACTTATTTTAAATTTATTATGTAAATTTTGAAAAGAATTAAATTAAAATTCAATTAAAAGCCATTTTTAAAGAAAACTTTCTACTAATTAGTATGAGAAGACAAAGAAATTAAAATGAATTTAATTGAAAAAAAAAAATGGGAGACACATTTTTCATTGTTTTTTAATTCAAGTTTTTACTTTAAACTCTGGTTCAGAAAATATTAAAAACCAAAATTTATTATTAAAATTAATTGCAATAAAGAATATATTCTTCATTTTATTAAATATTAAATTTTAAAAATTAATTCAATGACTTCTTTTAAATGGCTTTGTTATTTGTAATGTGGCTTCTATAAAATAGACTAATAAACTTATATATAATTGCTCACAATGCAAACTGAATTTAGTAAAAGCCAAATAAGTTTATGGAAGAATAGCAAAATACTAAATATTAATTCAATTTAATAATAATATAATAACCAATTAAAATAAAATTATATCATATCGTATAATTTGTTAAAAGGGACAACAAAAAAGCCCCCACACCTGAAAAAATATTCTGTAACTAACTGAAAATAAAGAAAACAAGTCAACCACACGTTTTAATTTTCAAAATTTTTTTTTTTATTATTTTAAGTCATTTTTAAGATTTCTTTTGACTTTCATTTCAAATTATTTCTTAAATTTTATTATTCTTGTTTTTTTTGGCATTTTTAAAAGGTAAAAATCTTTTTGAATTGAGAGCAGCAGATCCCACACAAAAGATATTAAATTTGACGCCGCTTTAAGATTTTCAAAACGACGCCAATAATGTTAAAAATAAAATAAAAGAATATAAAAATTCCATTTCAAGTTAATAATATATATTTTTATGTACAAATATATATTCATTCATACAAACATAAACATAAATTGCAAAAAAAAAGCAAAAAACAATAAAAGATTTCAAAAAAAAAAAAAAAGGAAAAATAATGGTGTCCAGGAAAATAGAAGAAAAGTCTGTGTTTTTTTTTTAATTTCCAAAGCAATAGCTAAAAAAATAAAACAAAGTTAAATGAGGGTGATTTTTATTTAAAATGGTGTCCTTTCTTTTTTTGTTTTTTTTTTTTTTTTTTTTTTTTATTTCAAACACAATGGTGTCCTTTCTTTCTTTCATTGTCCTTCGTTTTCATTATATTCTGATTGTTTACAATTCTGATGTTGTCAGCAGTGTAGAAAAAATTAAAAAAAAAAAAAAATTTCTTTTCGAGGGATTTAAAAATCAAAAGAAAATTTTTTTTTTATATATGTATTTGTATATATATATGTATATTTTGTATAATGAGAAGGATATTAATGTGTCATCAGCAGGAAAATATAAAGTTGAAAAAAAAAACGTAATACTCATCACAAAAGAGCAAAACCATCAAGAATATATATGTTGACATAATGGTCATAATTCATAAATATTAAAAAATAGAAAAAATATTTTCAAAAAATTAAAGAAAGTGTAAGTAGTAATAAAAATTAGCTGAAAATTTTCAATGTTTTGAAGGGCTAAAAATTTATAAGAAAATGATTATTTAAAAAAATGAATTTTCAAAAAGAAAATGCGTATCCCAGGCTTAAAATTTTCATAAATCTTTTTTTCCTCACCCCAATATGATAAGTTAATGTTAAATTTTTTTTAAATTTAATAAATTAATTGGTTTATTAGTTAAGGTACTTAGTTACAAAGAATTTAATTTTTTTATTATTGAAATAAAAGTAAAAATGAAATAAATTTCAAAATTGAACTTTTTTTTTTTTAAATTAACTCATTGTTATCAATATATTTTAAATACTTAATTATACCTTCAGTATTAAAAATCATAATATTAACTCTAATTGTATATAATTTTAGAAAATAGATTTAAGTATATAGAACTCTACAAATGAACTCTACAAATGAGTTCTCTACTCAATTCTGTGTATAAAAAATCGTTTAGTTTATAAACAAACGAAGGGCCGGAGGAGAATCGTGAGCTCTTGAAGGAAGTACAAAGGATCAAGCAATGATCTAACATGGTATATCTAAACCTCTTGACTAAACGCAGGAATAGTAAAAAAACAGAAAACAATAGAAATCTGTTTAAAAATGACTCATTTTTTGAGTGCTTTTTATTTTCCAGAAAATTCACTTTTTTTTACTTTCTGTTCACGTTTTTGGAAAACTATAACAGTTATTATCACGCTTTTTTCTTCCGAATCCCCACAATATTTTTCAAAATCTTCAATAAAAACTTTTAGCATTGTGCCAGAATTTCTGAGAGATCTGGGAAGTAGTTCCTCAGGAAATTGTACTGAAAAAACGCGTTTTTAGTATGGTAAAAAACGCGTGAGTAATCCGCTTTAAAGTTATCCTCTTGAGAACACCCATGCAAAGATCGAAAAATTTAAAAAAAAAAGCGAAACATATTGGTTATCAAATATCGGTTGGGGTCGAAATCTCGGTTTAGAAAAACCGAGTGTCGGATTAGAAAATCTCGGTTTTAGAAAATCGCTTTTTGAAAATTTCGTTTTTATGAAATCTGGTTTTTAGAAAATCTGATTTTTTAAAATTAAAATTTTAGAAAATCTCTTCTTTTATAATTTGCAAAAAACTGTTAATTCTGATTTTGTTTCCAACTCTAAAATTTTTCAGGACGAGATAATTCAATAAAAAAAACGAAATTTTCTAATAAGAGATTTTTAAAAAAGGCGTTATTTTCGAAACGATATTTTCTGAAAACAAAGATTTAAAAAAAAATATTTACTGAACCTAAATAATAGGTTTAACTTTCACATTGCTAAATGTCTTAAAATTGAGTAAAAAATTAACATTGAAACTAAATTGTCCATATCCCAAATTAGTATCAACTAGCATTAGCTTCAGTCAGCTTTGGCTTAAAGTGTTCTGCAATTCCCATTATTCGATTTTAATTTGAGAACGTTTTTCAAAATTTAATACAAAAAGTTTAACCTAAAAAATTTACAAATATATTTAAAACACTTAAATTTGAAACTTAAATTTCTACAAACAATGTAAGCAGAGCCTCCTCTTAAAATTTTTAAAAATATACTATTTTCCTGGTTAACTTTAAAAAATTTAGGTGAACCCTAGAATTCGTTCATGTTAACAATTATTTTTAATCAAAAAAAAAAAACAGATATTTATATTTTGTTCCACAATTTTTTTTTATTTATTTTAAAATTAAAGGCAACATCAGAAACAATAACAACAATTGCAACAAATTATAAAATATGTTGACAATAGATAAAAAAAATCTTTAAAAAGGACATCAACATAAATTGAAAAAACAAAAACAACACTAAAATTAAAAAAAAAAAAAATTGAAAGAATGAATGGCCCCCCCATTTCATTCAAGGACAAATTAAAAATTTTTATTTTTCAGTTTTCCATTTATATATTTTTGTTTTTGGTTTTTTTTTTTTATTTTCATAAAAAAGAAAATATTTTTCATTTTCTAAGAGTGTTTTTCGTTCATAATTAGAAGGAATGAACCCACAATAAAATGGTTGGTTTTTTTTTTAAATAGTCTTTAGACTTAATAATTTATATAAGTTCTATAAAAGAGACAAACAATATTTGTTATTGTATTTTTTCTTTAAATTTCTAATTTAGTCCAGGCTTTTTTTTAATAATTTGTTATTGTCATTTCTATTTTTCTGTTTTTTAGGTCTATTGTTAGCATGTCATTTTACGCCCGTACAAATGACACAAAAGAAATGATTAGTTCATAAAAACAAACAAAAACAAAAAACATTTAAAAATAAAATAATGACAATCTGAATTTGACTAAGAAAAATGAAGAAACTTTTCAATTGAACCAAAGATAATAATTATTAAAGACAATCATTGTTTATTTTAAAGACAATCATATTTTGAAAGAGATAAAGTATACAAAGAATTAAGTCCAGGGTTCCTTGGCGTCTTCAGATTTATAAAATTTTAGCAGAGCATATAAACTTGAACACTAAGGGAATCTGAAGTTTTGAAACGGTTGACATGGATATATTATATCCATCCCAACTTTAAATAAAGAACTTTATTAATATTAGATAAAAATATTTTAAAAAAATGGACTGTTTTTTGGCTTCTTCAGAATAAAAAAATACTTTTTTAGAATGTGAGATATCAACGGTGCAGGGTCATTTTAGTGTGACATAAGTTCATAAGGGACCTTTGATTCACTTTAAAATATTAACATTGGACATAACTTCCTTGTCAAGTCGGTCATAAGTTCTTTTTAGAAGTTATGACCCATTAAGTGAGTTATAACTCCCTTTACTAATAAGTGAATTATACCATCATATAACTAATATTGTGTGATTGAGTAATACATATACTAATATATTTTAGTCGAAATTTATTTTGAAATAATTTTGGAAAGTTTCTTCTGTTCTTTATGATTTAAATATGATAAAAAATCAAAGTTGACACTTTTCCAGATTATTTATGAATTCATGTATGTAAGACTTTGTTGGTTACAAAATCAGGATTTCGCTGATAAAAATAGTTTTTCAAAGTGTAGTTTATATGTAATATTATTGTTTTATTTATCTTAATTTTGGGAAAAGCGAATATCCTAATTTCGAAGCCTACGCCAAAAATGTGCTAGTTATTTTTGATATTATAGTTCAAGAATGTGCGTCACTGACATTATATGATTAACTGCTAATAAGGGAGTTATGTCCCACAACTATGAGTTAAAACTCTGAGAGTCATAAGTCCCCTATAGAGGTATGGCTCATTGGTATGAGTCATAAGTCCTTTAGGAACTTATGTCCCACTAAATGAGCTAAAAGCCAGTAAGGGAATTATGACTCTGCAACATTTAAAAATTTATCAATTACCAACTTAGGGTACCTGTAGTTAGTTTCAAAACGGATGAAATGGAAAAATTATATCCATGCCAGCTTTAAGATTATACAAAAATTTATTTTGAAAATTAACTGTTCTTTGACGTCTTCAGATTAAAAAAATTAATTTATTAGAACGTGAGTTACCAACATTTGAAAACTTATAATTTACCAAATTATGTGGGAGTTGTTCAACTGTTACTATTTTTATGAGATCTACCTAGATTTAAATCAAACTTTATGTTTTATTACTCATATGTATTATATTAATTATCATATTATATTAAGTATTAAAGTTTGATATTATAAGTCTTATAAGATTTGATTTATTTAAACGTAATTACTTTGAAATATTTTTAAAATTTCGCATTCTTTAAAAATATTTTAATTTTAAACTTAATTTTTAACTAATTTTTAAAGGTTTTTGAGCCCTAAAACAAAATCCTAAAAAAACTGATATATGTACCAAAAAAACTACAATATTTTGATTGTCAATAAGTACATGTTTAATGTTACTAAATTTGTCTGATGAGAATATCCATCTATTAATTCCTAATTAATAAATTTTATAACTTTGAAATTGAGTATTTTTCGAGGATTAAATGTCAACCTTAACACTTTTCTATTAAAAAAACCCCAAAATTTGTTTAATTAAATGTCATAAATTTTTACCCTGAAAATATGCAAATCTTTTAAATTTTCTTATTAAATTTGTCTGCTGCGAATATCAGTTCTTTGGACATCTAGTTTTTTGATTAAGAAAATAAAATAAAGCAGACAAATGAAATTGAGTATTATTTTATTTCTCAATTTGGAGAGTGATGGTGATTTTTTTAGATCTAGTGTCTTAGATATTGCCCCGGATCCAGCTAACTAAATAGCAAATTATCAGTATCAGTGATCCTTTTGTAAACAATTTGTTAAATTAATATTAAAATGGAAAAGGATATTTATCTGAGAAATGTCAATTATAAGTAAATGTAATGATTTTTTTTTTTGTTTTACGAGGGTATGGAAAGTTCGAAAGCCACCCATTGAAACTGTGCGGTGCTTCTTTGGGTAGAATGCCACATTAATTTACCAAAACCACACCCTTTTTGAACCAAACTTTAGGATGAAAGCTGTCATATAAATTTTATTTTGGTTACAGAGATGGAGATATGGAAGGATTTGGTATTATTGCTGAGGTTATTTGGATTTTTTGGATTATCAGGGATGGCGAAAATAGGATGGGATATTTAGAAGAAAGATTTTAATGTTCTTCTTCAATTTGAATAAATAGTACATATATACGATATCAACTTTGGGGAATACATTTGGTGGAATATGGTTCCATAAACGTAATCAGCGCATGACAAATAAATTTGCATAACCCCTGTTACTTCATCTGGTTGACTCAACTACGTAAATATGAGTATCTGTTCCCTCCTTGTTTCCCGCTGGATAATTTTGAGTAGAGACATAAGTTGTTTAATTTTAGAACAGGTGTTGGTTCCTATAAGATATGTATAAAACAAGATTAGTGACCCAAATGTACGAAGATGGTTGAGTGGAGTGAGCAATTAAGTAACACTGGGATTATAATGATGACATACAGCTCTATTTTGCAATTTATCGAGATATTCCAGCTCTGTACTGGTTTTTTATTTATTTGTTCTTCTTCTTTCAATCAATACAGTCCAGATATTACGTTTTTTTAAAACCTTTAGACTCCAGATATTACGTTTTTTTTTTAAAACAATAATGGAATAAATTCAATTACATATTGATCGTCCTTTTTTGTGTTTTTTTTTTGAAAGTGTCCCAATTAAAAAAACCTAATTGTATTATAACTCATATTTTTTTTTTTGTATATTAATAAAATAAAATAATATACAGTATATGCAAGTACTCTATACAGGACTATACAGGATAATAGATTTAATAAAAAGAATCAATGTTAAAATTAACTTCCTCGTAACACTTAATCCATTTTTTTTTTTTACATTTTTTCTATATAAAAAGTAAATAAATTTAAAAAAAAAATAAAATAAGTTTTAAATGATAAAATAAAAAAAAAAAGTATACATACATACATGCATTTTATTATTTATTGAAATTGTATACATATTTTTATATATATATATATATATTTTTATATGTTTTTTTTTATCCTTTAAAAACATTAAAATAAAATATTACGTTTTTATTTTGAATGTTCCTTCATTACAATATAATATATTTATATATAATATATATACATAAAAGGTATATAACATCAAAGTATTCAGAATATAATTTAATAAAAAACTTCAAAAATTAAAAAATACAAAAAAAGTACATGTAAAAAACAAATTAAATTTTCTCTCTCTGATAAAAAGTGAATTTTATTTTATTTTAAAATACAAAAAAAAAACATGAAATGGCATTTCAATGATACAAAAACTAAAAATAAAAAATGACGGCAGTAAAAGAACATTAAAATAAAATTAAATTCAATTGAAATATAAATATAATTTAAAATAATAATTCAACATAATAATAAGATCCTGTGTAAAAACTATATTGTAACAAATTTGAATTTTCAAAGTAAAATTTTAAGCAAAATTTCATCCAACTGAATGAATGGGTTCTAAAATGCTCAAAGTCGAAACTTATGGTTTTTTTTCGGAAATTGTTTCAGAACCTTTTTTGAACTCCAGGAACACTTACAACTGCGCGAAAGTTTTAAAATTTCCGCGTTAATATTAACATCATTATCCCTTATATCCCTCCAAATTTCCCCCATCCCCCATAATCCACAAATCCGAAACCTCCTCATAATACCAAAATCCTTCCATATCCCCATCTCTGCAATCAAACTGTAAATTTGTATCACAGGTTCCTTTCTAAACTTTTGTTAAAAAAAGGTGTGGTTTTGGTGTGTTAAAGGCGCACACTACCCAAAGAAACACCGCACAGTTTCAATGGGTGGATTTCAAGCTTTTCTTTCCCTCGTAAAAATAAAAAAAAATAAAATATTAAGTTTTATTTATTAATTTATGCACCATCTCCTTTATTTATTAATTTATGCACCACATTTGACATACAATGGGTAAAGGGAGTG
Source organism: Dolichopus griseipennis (assembly GCA_963082915.1). Classification (NCBI taxonomy): domain Eukaryota; kingdom Metazoa; phylum Arthropoda; class Insecta; order Diptera; family Dolichopodidae; genus Dolichopus; species Dolichopus griseipennis. Next base: position 104,059 of record CAUJBZ010000301.1, on the reverse strand, counting down.
CTTCAGCCTTTTCTTTTCAGGTGGGGCAGGTATATATTTTATATTATGATCGAAAATCGAATTGATATTTTAAATGATAAAGTGATATTGCAGTTAGTAATTGAAAGTGTAATTGAATGATTTTATTTGAATACCTACTTTCAACAATTTAAAATATGCACCCAATATAAACTATTTAAAACTTTCTAATAAACGACCTTGACCTCTTTATTTTTGAACCTTTTTATTTGAACTTTTATAGATTTGTCGAAAACAACTATTAAAGGTCGCTGATTAAGAAACTAAACTTATTAATAAAACACTAGATTAGTTATACAATGATGAGCCCCAAACAAAGAATGCGTGTTTTTTCTTGAACTTACCCAAAATCTTGTGAACTTTTTACTTATTCTTCTATAAGCATCATAAAAACATTTACAATAAAAGTTAATCTTGAAAGTTGACAAAGTCTATTATAGATGAAGAATTGCCAGAATCGAAGGAGGAATGAAAAATACTTATAAATGATGTTAAAGATAGAAAAATGGGTTATAGTTAAAAAATATGATTGAATATTCAATCCCGTTATTCTCATATTGAAATATACTTATTTAAGAACAAATTATTATTTTTGTTTTAATAAAAAAGTACCAAATGTTAGACTAAAAAACCTTTCTATACCATTGGTACATATTGGAACTGGGGGGACATATATATTTTAATTATTATAATTGATCTTAATAAATTCCATACACAGAAGGTCTTAGATTATCAAAAGATACAATTCTATTTGTAACATATTATAATTTTATTATTGAAATATTAGGTATTTCTAAATCTGTGAGTTATATTATTTAATTTAACTTTTATTTTAAAATATGTTTTTACATCGTATTATAAGTATCTTACATGCATTAAATATAACACACTCAGATTTTCTTCTGTTGTAAGACTGTATTTAATAAAAATGTAAAATCTTTCGACACCCAACTTTCTATCTTAAAATTTATATATTAAATACAGATAATATAAAATCAAATAAGAACAAAGGTTTAATCTTAATTCTAAAATCAAAATCTTATTTTTATATTTTTCAAAAAAATTAATTAACTGTAAAGAACTGAAATTCAATTAAAGAACTCATCTACAATTTAATTTTCATTTTAAATTTACAGATACAAAATTTCCAAACTTATTTTTATATAAATATGTATGTATATAAATATAAGTATATAACAAAAAAAATATAATTCAAAAGTTTTACATTCAATAAAAAAAAAATCTGTTTAATATATGTATATATACAAATATATATAATATTATATATATATATATATATATACATATTTTTAAATAAAAGGAGTAGTACCTCTCAAATTTTTCCAAAAAAAAAAAAGTTAAATATTTATACAAAAAAAAATGAATATTATTATTTTTTTTTTATTCAGTGTATCAGGTTAATTATAAGCTAAGCCATTTGTAAACTTAATTTTAATGGTTTTTTGATTTTTGACAAATTTTATGGTCAATTAAAAGTTTTTCTGTTTTTTTTTTTTTCCTATTTTTCTTTTTCATTTTTTGTTGAAAAAGTTCTTTTCATCCATACCTTTATACTAATCCTATTTATACTATATATTTAAATTGTATTCCATTAGGAAAAATGTCTCTTCAATTCAATTCAAAAAAAAAATTAAAATAAAAATTATCATTATGAAGTTGTTATGTGGTTTTTGAATAAAATTATTTGATATTTTTCAAAATAAGTTGAAAAAAAAAAAAATAATTTCAATAGAAAAAAAAATTTTTATTAATATTTAAAATAAAATTTCAAAATAAAAAGGCAGGTTATTTTAGAACTTTTAATTTTGTTTTTTTTTTTTTTATAGGATAAAAGTTTAACAACTATAATTAAGAATTAAATGGATTTAAAATCTTTTCTAATTAATATCTACTTATATTTTTTATAAAATTCAAAGTAAAAAATATAAAAATTATTTATTATTTTATAATTATATTTGTATATGTATTAATTATACGTAAAATTAGGCTTAAAGTTTGTTTAGATAAAACTTAATTCTTAGATTGGTCCCGAAAGAAAGGGTTTCTCTCTTTTACCATATCATGTGTCTGAGGTTTGATTAGAGGCTCATGGCAGAGTCATATTAGTAAATATACATTATATAATATTAATAATTAAACATGAAATAAAAATGAACTTTATTTGAAGCCTTACAGAGGCTGAGTTCAGTCTCATTGTTGTATTCATTTTAATTTTTATTTAATGATCTGCCAAAATTCCCGAAAACAAAAGTCCGCGAGTGCTAAAAAACCGGCTATGTATTTCTAATAAATCAGCCAAAATTTCTCTAAAAAATGAAACTAATTCCCCATTATATTTTAAATGGTGTGATTGAGTTTTAAACTGCATTCCCTGGTGACTTTTGACTCGTTTTATCATTTTAACATTTTTTACACTCATATAATCGGAACCAATTCATAAACAGGAAAAATCAGAACAAAGCGGGACAAACTTCAACATCATAAATAAATCTTAGCATTTAGAAATTGATTGGAATTAACACTAAAATAATTCAAATTAAAACTACATAAAATTATTTTAAAGATAAACTGTCTTATTTTATATATTAGTAAATTGCATCCTTTACAAAGTAACCCATACTACAAAGAAATTCTTACATACAGAATTTTATAATTTTAAAAAATACTTAGAATATTAATTCATTTCTTTAATTAAATATTTCAAAAATCCATTTCATATTTTTAATTTTATTATAGCTAAAATTTAGCATCTCAACATTTTTATAAAATAAAAACCCATGTTATAAATCTAATATGGTCCTTTAATTCTTTTATTACAGTATTTAAAATATGATACGTAAACAAAAATTACAACAATCCTTTAATTGTAATTGATATTTTATATGAGTGAAACAGGAGGATTTTAAAAATTAAAACCTCCTTCCTTCTTTTAAGATACTTTGCATTGAAATTTTTTACACCCTTGTAAGTATATACAAGCATATATTTTTTTTTTTTTGGTTTTTACTAAGTTTAAGATATTGCCATATTGCAACTAAGTGGCATCATTATTGCATCATTCCATAATATATTTTTAAATTTTAAATATTTCCCCCAAAAAATTTTAATTCTACGGCAATATTCATTATTCACCAATTTATTAGAAGAAATCATCTATTCAACATAAACAATTAATAACATCTCTCAAATATGGAAGGCTATACTTATTTAATCCATTATTTTGACATTACATTTTATTTAAAGCGTTTTAATTTGCATTCGTTTTTACAAAGAAGGGAACTAAATATAAAAAAAATTAAGTAATGTTTTCGGAGGATTATTTACCAATTTTTTTCTAGAATATTTATAATAAAAATCATAGCAGAAGATTTTTTTCATGTAATGAGAGTTTACGTTAAAAAAAAAAAGATCTCACCACTTAATCAAAGTGACGGCTTTTGAATCGAAAAGTCTCAGGTTCAAACACTGGTCAGAACATATCTAATAAAAAAATATAGTGCATATTATAATAGTTTAATAAGAAGTCCAAATTCCAAAAAGGCAAAGGACTATTATAATATGAGGCAATATATACTATTAAATAAATAAATAAAAATAACAATAAGTTGTTAAATAATTTTTTTATACTCTGTCGTATACATAAGATTTATTATGATTCTCTCTTCTCTTAAGCTCTTAATTCCTCCTTACATTTTTTTTAAGTTTATTGCACTTTAAATAATTTCATTATGATAAGTGAAATAAACGAAAACAATAACGCAAATGATAAGGACCTTAACTTATCTTTATTATTTCCCTAAAGTTAGTTACGGCCAATTTTAAGATAATTGGTAAATCTTAATAAAATGTATCATAATTTTTTTGAAGTAAAATTTAAAAGAAAGTGTAAATTTTTGTACCTTACATTAAAATATCTTTTTTACTATTTAGTTTCTAAAATTATAAAATCATCAAAAAATTAAAAGATATCAAAATTGAAAATTTTATCAATTTATGGTTTTATTATAAAAATTTCAAAAATATTTATAAAAATATAAACATGTATGTACTTTTACTGATAAAATCCTTTTTTTAGCTTCTGTAATAATAGTTATTTTTCCTATATTTAGACCTGTTGTTGTAACGAAAACCTATAGTGCTTATACTTCTAATCTGAAAGTTTCCTGTAATGTTTGAAATAAAATTTTGATTTGAAATATTGTTTGAACACAGAGAATAAAATAATCCTATAAAATAAGTTTTTAGCCAATATTTGTAGTTGCAACCAAATAACTTTATGTTAGAGTTAGCCGCTTAAATAAGAAAAACTTTAATTTATAAAATTTATATTATAAAATCACCTCTTTTCGAAAATAAAAACACCTTCAAATTAAATAATCAATTAGCCTAGGATATTATTATTATTAGGTATTGAATTATAACTATATAGAATTATATATAGAATTTTTATTTATCAACAATTAAAGATAAAGAAACATTTAATTAAAAATCTTAGCTTGAATGGCTTAAAAAATAGTTGCAATTTATTCTTCACAACTTCTTAAACAAACAAATAAGAAACAACTCTTGCAATATATTTACTTATAAAATAACCTAATTTAGAAGTATTTAGAATATTAGAATGCTTTCTCACTTTTTTTCTAATCTAAATATTCTGTTAAATATCATAATTCAACAAAAACATTTAATTTAATGTATTTTATAAAAAAAATTTTAATTTTATTAACAAGAAGAGTTTATAAGCTTATATAATATTTTAAACATAACAAATGATTTAAAATTTCATTTTAAATCTAAATCAATATTATTTTTAATTTTCTTGACAGATTTTTCAGATGGTCTTATTGTTAAATGTTTACCAAATATTGTAAATTCTATATCACCCAACAATATTTTAAATAATGATTCAGTTTTTGGTAATGTTCTTAATTTGTTATCTTTGGACACAATTTTTAAAACATTTTTTGATTCCAATATTACAATACCCGTATGACCAACAAAACTTGGACATTTTGATTTTATCACAGTAATAATGGCACCATGTAAATCAACTTTTAATAAACGTTTACTAAACGCTTCATATTCTGGATCATATACTTCAGGTATTGTTATTTCATCAGAATTCATTGCTAAATATTCAATCATATATCCTTTCCACAATTCATGTAATGATAAAGCTTCATCATATGTCATACAATCTTTTGGTAAATTAAAAAGTCCTAATTTAGCAAATTCTTTTCGGGTTAATGTTGTTTGTTTCTTTTTTTGTTTTTTCTTTATTTTTTTAGGTTTTGGTACAGTTAAAAGTGTTATATGTTCATCTATAATATTAATATTTTTTCTATTTTCAGGTGCTACAATACTTGTAATGAAATCCTTGAATGGTTTAATCTCTTTTTGGAGCGGAGTTAACATTTCATCACCTGAAGTTCAATGATAAAAAATATTAGAAATAGTAAGAATATTATCGATATAATAAATGTGTTATTTACCTTTATCAGTCATTATTGTTGTTTTATTTTAATATTAAAAATAATCTTTAATATATTTTAGAAATAGTGTAAATTGAATATTTTTTATTCAAATTCGAAAAATAATATTTTTAGGTTAAAAAATTGTAAATAAAGTTTGAATAAACATGATTAGAAAGTATAAATAGCAACGTTTAGTAAAGACAATAACAAATCTCGAACGACATCTGTTGGAATTTAAAAAAGCTGTAATATAAATCGAAAAACAGTACTAAAATTTTACCGATTCGAAAAAAAAACGGTACCCAATATAATATAAAATTATTTTGACATTTCTTATGTCATTATTTATATTAATTTGACATATCTATAAAAGTCACTTTGCGAGTTGGATTGGATTTTGTAGTATCAAAATTTTTTTTCTAGATATTCTGCTTTGTACTCGAATTAAAATTATAAAAAGATCATAATGGGTGTATACGATATTTTATTTAAAAGAACATCAACTTATGCCGTTGGAATTATTGCATCAGCATTCTTCTTTGAACGTACTTTTGATTTAGCTTCAGAAGCTATATTCACATCAGTGAATAAAGGCGTAAGTACATAACATATTTCAATATTTATAAAGTACCAAATGCATTATGTAATTTGAAATATTTTTTTGTTTTTAGAAACTATGGGATGATATTAAAGGGAAATATGAAGTTTAAGAAAATTAAATAAAAATGCAGAATAAATCTAGTTTAATGTAAATTATATTTGAAATAAAATATAATATCCTACAATATTTTTTTTTTATATTACATACTTTAATCCCTAACCAAAGAATCATAATTGTAATCCCAAGGTTGTGGCGGTGTATATCTATCTTTTTCTTTTAATTTAACTCCATTCTCCTCTAAAGTTTTTAAAAATTTGTCCACTTTAGTATTGCCCGATTCACTAGTTTTAATATTACAATACATTTCAGTTAGACCAGTTTTTAAGCAACGATCAGCTAATACTCTGGCTAAATTTAAATACGCGCAAGTATCATTAGTTTTAAAAAGTTGTTTTTTTATTGCCCATTCTTTTGTACTAGCTGATAATACAATTCCATTTTGAAAATGATGAATATTTGCTGAAACATAATGTTGGGATGTTTGTAATTCTAGTTTATGCCAAAATGTTCTTCCTAAAAATAATAAGAAATAAATAAATTGTGTTTTTCTTTGATTAATCGAATTTAACCTGGTTTCTCTAAATGGTAACCCTGTGGTTTGTATGCATAACCCAATCTTTCTAAATTACGAGGATTCTTATTAAAGGCATATGTAGTTCCTGGCTCTGTTTTTGTCAATTCCTGTATTTTATGTTTAACACGAGCTGAAGTTAATGGTTGAAATTTTTTTACACAAGTTGCCATGTTTTATAGAACACTTAAAATATTTAATCATAGATACTTTTTAAAGATACTTTTTTATTTACAAAAAAAGAAGCGAAATGACATTTGCAGAAATTGATTACAGAACAGCTGATTTTCATTTTCGCAATATATTTGTTTTATTAATTTGTAACAAGATGCCGCACTATATCTAATGTCAAATTATTTTTTGTACTAAAATATATGAAAATGATTGTTGTCTCGAATTTATATTAGTTCTGACAGTTTCTATTAGGTACACCTAATTGGTATAGTCTTCGATAGAAATAAAAGACCATGATGATTATTAAAGGAATTTAAAATTTTCCAATAAATTAACTTTAATATAAAATACATATTTAAAATTTTATTTGTTTAATTAATAATTATTAATTGATTCTGTTTGTTGCTTTAATATATTTTAATATTTTACTACTTTCAGATGCCAATAAATATATTTCAGGTTCATTTATGGTCCAACATGTAAGAACTAACATCTATCAGCAAACGTATTGGAAAAGTATTATTTATTTGTAATATCAGGTAATAGTAAATATTGCATGATTTTCTAATAGTCCTTTGCCTTATTTGGCATTTGGACTTCTAATTAAACTAATATACAATATATATTTTTTAGTAGATATGATCCGACTAGATTTTGAACCCGAGATTCTTCGATTGAAAGGTGACATCCTAACCGCTACACCACAGGTCAGATGGACTTATTAAAAATGTTCAAGCTTTAAACCTTATTTATATTTAATATTATAAGAAAATTTAATATTTATGTAAATATTTAATATAAAATATTGGCTTTTTTCAAAGCCCCCAAAATCTATATAGAAAGAGTAAATAAAAAATTCTAAAAAAATTATTAAAAATAAAATATAAAAAATAAATTCCAAAACAAAGTAAAAAAATATTCCTTATCTTACTTTTAACAAATATTTTATTTTGACTTTAATTTAAACTTTTTATGATTTTTAAAAAACCCCCATTTTACTTGATTTCTGTAAATATTATTAAAAAAAAACACCTAATTCAATAAATAAAGAAAGAATTAAAAAAAAAAATCTGACTTTTAATTCCATATAAAATTGCTAAATTCCATCAATTTATAAATATTTTCAAAAGAACACCCGATCCTATTATTATTTAAATTATAAAAAAATGTTGTTAAAATTTTTCAAAAATTCTTCAAAAAAATTAAAAATATTAACATACATATTAATTTTATTTATTTCCTTAATTTTAAAACTTTCATTCATATTAAAACGTAAAAAAAATTCAATTCCATTCAAAAAAATTTCACCTGTCAACTTTAAAAAAATCCGTCAAATTTGCAAAAATTTCATTTAAAAAATCTCGATTTATACCAGGCACCCAGGAATTAAAATTCACAGAAAGCAAATTTTAAAAATCAAAATTATATTGCATATTTTCAGGAGGTCCAAAGTTTACCAAAAATTTTGCATACTTTTAGGCTAACTCGGTTCGATTTTTAGTGCATAGTGCTGACATCTAGCGGTGAGATTTTATTTTTAGTACTAACAAATTTAAACTAATCTACTCGAGTGACATCTATCGGCTTTTTTGGAACTAAAAATTATCCAAGACACAAAAAAATAAATTTTTTTTTTAAATAAATTTGCTTTCTGAAAATTTTCAGTTTCTGGTGGCCTGGTAGAATTAATGAAATTTAAAACGAATTTTTAAAGGGCGATTTTAATTTTTTTTTTTGAAGGGGGTTAGAATGAGATGGGTTATAATTGAAAATTAAATAAAACGCAATGTTTTTTTTTTTTATCTTAATTTTATTGGAAACCAAAATTATTTTTATTATAATTTTAAAAATTAAAAGGATATTTTTGGTTGAATTTTTTCGATTTTTAAAAATTCGTGTGAATATATTTTGGGGCCAAATTGAAGCAAAAAAAGTGTTGGATTATTTTATGTGTGGCTTTATGCAACTGGTACATATATTTTGTAGAAGCATATTAATAAATTAGCTTTTTATAATTGTGGATATTTAAATTTAAATACATCATTTAAAGCTAACCTAAAATGGATTTGAAATTTAATATTACATTATTTTTATTTTACTTACGACGTGATCTTCTTCCATTCTCTTGGACTTTTTCCTAAATGTTATATTGTACCTACCTATGTAAATATTTTTTTTAAGAATTTTATAGAATTTTTTATTTACTCTTTCTTTATATATTTTTGGGGCCTTAAAAAAGGCCATTTTTTTATGTATATAATATTTTAATATATTTTGAATTTAAAAAATAATGAAAGAATTGGAACAAACTATGGAGTATTCTTTTGTAGGTTCCAAAATTTATCATATCCTTCCTTATAATAATCCTGATTTTATTTTCCCTGTAATTTAGTTATAATTTAATGAATCTCTTAAATTAGTTTAAATCATATTTCATAGATTTACTGGTAAAGTTTTTAATTAAATTAAAAATAAAATACCATATACTGAATTTTTATACAAACCTATTTTTATTTGAATTTTGATTTATTCTATCTGTCATTGATTAATCAAAAATTGTCAGATAGAAAAATAATGACAGATAAAAATATTTTAAAAATTATAAAAATAATACCAGGCACCCAAAATCTAAACTTTTAAGAAGGCAATATTATTAAATTGTAAATTGTTTTTTTATTGCAAATGTCGGCAGTCATTTCAACAAATTTTAATTATATTTTAGATGAACTTTTTTAATGTATAATTTCAGATCTATTAGCTAACTTTTTGAGATGAAAGTAGACATTTTAGTGATAGAATAGTAACTATAAAAACATTTTTTAAAATGTATTTGCATACTTATGTTTGAATTTGCTAAAATAATACAATATATAATATAGGACAAAGTAGGAACATAATTGAAATAGATTTATTCTTCATTTTTCAACTATTAAGAATCTTCTATTGCAATGTTATTTGACTCCTTGGTATGCAAACTTTCATGTTATCATAATAATATAAACAAACAATAAAAAAACGACGAATATGTAATATTTTCTTTATTTCTATACTACTTTAAGTTTATCTAAATCACGTTTTTCAATCATTCTTAAATGCTTCTTTTTCATACGTTTTAATTTACTTGGATTTTTGATAATTTGAACTATTTCAGATTTCCTTTGATTTTCTAAACGTTTTTCAGCATTTTCTAATCTTCTTTTATTTTTTTCTTCTTTTTCTTCTTTCTTTGCATCTTTAATTGATTTTGAAAGTTGTTTAATATGTAGTATTTCTTGACGATATTCCATTTTTTTATTTAATGGTCGACGATATATAGATTTTTGATTTTTTGAAAATCTAAAATAAAAAAACAATGGTTAAAAACATGAATTAAAACTTTTACGAAATTTTTTTTTTTCTAATTTATACTTTTCTTTAGGTGTCTTCCATGGACGTCCTGATTTTGCTATTCCTCTTGGTATTGTGTTTTCAATTTTCTCTAATTTCGTTTTTTGAGATGCAGGTTTCTTGGTTTTAACTGATACAAGTTTTGGTACATTCTCAGATTCATCATCAATTACATTTGTTTCCATTTCATTGTTAGCTCCAACATTTTCATTTGCAGCTTCAGTTTTTTGTTTTTCTTCTTTCATTTTATATCTGTTTCAGCAGTAATTATTTAAATAATTTTTTTAATAAAATTTCAAATTAAAACATAAGAAAAACAAATTACACACGTGTTTTTAATATAAATGGTATGATGAATGATTATTGCTTGACTTGATTAGTTTACGTACATGACATCAATTTGTTTTGACTTTTTAAATATTAAAAACTAGGAAGCGTTCAGATTTGAGAATATATTTGTGCTACCTAAAATAACTTAAATATAGTTTATTTTTAAATGCAGTAGCTTATACTTAAATTAATTTTCAAAATACAAAAATTCTAAAAATATAGTATATATATTGGTACTTACAAATATTTGTTTTATAAAAATTAAATCATAATTTATGTTCCATTAAGGTACATGTAATACGTTTTAAAAAATTTAATTGTATTTTATAAATTCTATCTAACAGATTTTCATCTTTTCCACAAGGTAACACCAATTTTGTTAATATCATTATCAAAAAAAAAATTTATCATCTTCTTCAATTCTTCATATGTTAAATGTCAAAAAACGAAATTCGTGTACTGTATTTGGTCCGGTTGTGAGTTTGCCAACTTTTGAATGAAAACGTGAAGTAATATTTATATTTAATTAGGTTTTTTCAAAATTTCAAAAACAATTAAAAGAAAAATGAATACATTAAAGGGTGAAGAAGAAAAGCTAAAACAAATGGTAAAATAAATAACTTTTTAAAATAAATACAACAAGTAAAAGAATTAAATTTTTTAAGGAAAATGAAATTCGGCATATTAAAAGTGAAATTGAAAATATTGGAAATGGAATTAATCTTACTGAGCATGATGAAGAGTTGGCAAAACTTGAAAATACCAATATGAAATTAAAACATCGTTTAAGCATTTTAAATAAAGTAAAACACTTAAAAAAATATAAATTTAAATTTCATCATTCTTTCAAACTATGTAATTTTAATTTATTTTAGGCAATTGAAAAAGAAAAATCTACTTCACCATCTGTAATCAAATCTGAACCAATAAATGAAATGATATCAATTACAGAACACTTATATGATTTATTTGAGGTTGCGATAAAAAATGCTTATCCCGATTTAACGAATGCTCCTGTTATTATAACGCCAGTCTCATCAAATACACCCAAATTTGGTGATTATCAATGTAATAGTGCAATGCCGATAGCTCAATTATTAAAAAGTAAAGGTGCTAAATCCAATCCTAGAGATGTAGCTCAAAATTTAATGAATCATTTGGGACAATCTGCTCTTGTAGCAAAAAGTGAAATAGCTGGTGCTGGATTTATAAATGTTTTTCTTGAAAAGTATGTTCATAATTTAATTGATTTAGTTTCTTATAACAATGTATAACATTTTTTTTTGTGTTTATTTATTTTTTTTTTGTTAATTCTTTTATTTGGCATATTATCTTTAATATAAAAGTTTTAAGATTTATTTAAATGCTTATTAACAGTTTTTTGTTTTTTTTTTTTTTTGTTATATAAAAATTTTCCAATTTAAGATCATATGGAGTTATGGCTATTAATGAATTACTTCGTAATGGAATTAAGCCTCCATCATGTAAAAGACGTCGTGTACTAGTTGACTTTTCATCACCAAATATAGCAAAACAAATGCATGTTGGCCATTTAAGATCAACTATTATCGGTGAATCAACTTGCCGTCTATTGGAGTTTTTGGGTCATGATGTTCTTCGTGTAAATCATGTTGGCGATTGGGGTACTCAATTTGGAATGTTAATAGCTCATTTGGAAGATTGTTTTCCAAATTTTGTTGAAGAAGCTCCACCAATAAGCGACTTACAACAATTTTACAAAGAATCGAAAAAAAGGTAAAAAAGTTTAAGTTATTATAATAAACAATAATAAATAAAATGTTTTTATTTATTTTTAGGTTTGATGAAGATGAAGAATTTAAGAAAAAAGCTTACAGTTGTGTTGTAAAATTACAAGGCGGGGATAAAAAATCCATTAAAGCTTGGACTTTGATATGCGACGTTTCAAGAAAAGAATTTCAAAAAATTTATAATGCTTTAGATGTTACTATCAAAGAATTTGGAGAATCATTTTATCAAAGTAGAATGGAGAGTATAGTAAAAGAGTTGGAAAAAAAAGGTTATTTAGAAGAGGATGAGGGTCGTAAGATCATGTGGGGAAATCCTGAAACAAAAGATGGAATACCTTTAACTATTATAAAATCTGATGGTGGATTCACATACGATACTTCTGATATGGCTGCAATAAAATATCGCTTAGAAGAAGAAAAAGCTGAATGGATTATTTATATAACAGATTCGGGGCAATCAACTCATTTTAAGATAATTTTCGAATGTGCTGAAAGAGCAAAAATTTTAGATTATAAAAAGCATCGAGTGGATCATGTTGGTTTTGGTGTTGTACTGGGAGAGGATGGAAAGAAATTTAAAACACGTTCCGGTGAAACTGTAAAATTAGAGGATCTTTTGAGTGAAGGTTTAAAAAGATCTATGGATAAATTACTGGAAAAGGAGCGTGATAAAGTGTTAACTAAAGAAGAATTAAAAGCAGCTCAAGAATCTGTTGCATATGGTTGCATTAAATACTCCGATTTATCACACAATCGTATCAATGAATATGTATTTTCTTTTGATAAAATGTTAGAAGATCGTGGTAATACTGCCGTTTATTTATTGTATGCATTTACAAGAATCCGTTCGATTGCTAGAAACTGTGGTGAAGATTTTTCGAATTTGAAAAAAATTTTAGAAACTGAATCAATTTCAGTTGAACATGAAAAGGAATGGAAATTAGTTAAAACTTTGTTGAAATTTCCAGATGTTATAACAAAAATTTCAAAGGATTTATATTTACATCACTTGTGTGAATATGTATTCGAAATAAGTACAACTTTCACAGAATTTTATGATGTATGCTATTGTATTGAAAAAGATAAAGAAGGAAAAATTGTTAAAGTTAATCGTGGACGAATTTTATTATGTGAAGCAACAGCACTCCTACTAGGAAAATGTTTTGATATATTAGGATTAAAACCTGTTTCAAAGATTTAAAGTTCCAATTTGTTATTTTTTTATTTTCTTTTTAAAAAATTTGAATTAAATTTTTTTTTTTAAATAAATAAAAATAAAGTTTTGTTTGTAACAAAAATAAATTAATTGTTTCATTTTTTACTATAGTTTAATCAGATTTTAAACTAATGGGCACAAGAGCAGTGTGGGTCGACAAAAATTTTAAACATTCGTCTAATCCGGCCAGACCGGTCATATAATAATATGCAATTCAAGAATAAGAAATAATTCGACTCTAATTTTTTTTTTTATTATAATTTTCGATTTTGTACACTTTTATTAACTAAATTCTAAACTTATATTTATAAAAAAAAAAACTAGGAAATTCGTTTTAAATTTCTATTAATGTAGTTTTGATCTCATAACTAAAAAATCTAAGCTATTTAAATTTTTAATATTATTTAGTAAAACAAAATAATCTAATAATCTAAAGTGCATTGACAAAATTGATTATTTCATTTATTAAAATTGACAATCTATGAATAAAGAATAAATAAAGTTATTTTTTTTTTACTAAACATTTTTTAATTATTACTTTTTTTATTAAATAATTTCAATTTTGATTACTGACTTTGTAAAATTTATAACCAAAAATTAAATTTTCATTTTTGTTCAAAATATTTTTTTATCATAATTCTGACCTATATTTATGAGATTTTGTTAACATATTTTATGTGTCTTTAAAAACTTTTATATCCATGCAAAAAACAAAAATAAACTGGTGTTTTAAAAACTTGAGCTTTAGAATTTGTTATCAACAATTTAAATTTTTTTTCATAACAATTAATTATTTTTAATATGTGGTGGTTTGAAATGTAACTTTATAAGGTACATCCAATATATAAAACAAATTTGAATATTGTCTGGCCAAAATCTTGCCCTACAAATAATTAAATTAAATTATTCGTAAGTTTGAATTTAATTTCTATTCCTAGCATTTAAAGGTATTGGGTTAAGTTAAAAATGCTTGTATAATTAAAAGTTTTATTAACAAAAAAAAAATCCTAGTAATTTCTAATTACTTTTTTTTTTTTTAAAATAATTAACAAAAATTTTAACTACATACATATATATATACAGTTTTTAATCAAAAATAATTATATTGTTTTTTTTAAATTGCGTGGTGATTTTTTAATACACAGAAACTACAAAATATAAATAAAAAGTACAACATATTAATTTTTATTTTTAATATAGATAGACATTTAAATATATTTTTTTACTCTAATATTGTTTAAAATAAATATTTAAATTAAATATTTTTTTCTTTATTTTTAATGAAAATTTAAGGCCTAAATAACTACGAAGCACTTTGAATAATTATTTTATTAGCATTTTTTTTATCGTTCGAATATTATTTTTTACCTTATAATTTAATTTAAATAATTATGACAAGTAATAATTTATTTTTGTTTTATTTTATTCGTTCTTTTTTAATTAAACTTTGTATTACTTTATCATTTATATATATACTCGTATATATATAGTGAAATGTATTTTATTATATTATTTTACTTAATTAATAAAATAAATTATTTTTTTTAATTTTAGTTTTTTTTTTAGATTATTTAAAGTTAAAACTAAATATAATATTGAAATGATATTAATATATAATGTTATTTGTTTTTTGTTTCAAGTCTACAACGTTTGTTGCATTATTTAAAATTTTGATTATTATTGTACAGAAAAGGAATTATTTTAATTTCAATTGGCACTTCATATTACTCAATCAAATAATTTACAAAAAAAAAATAACCAAATAAAACTAAATTAGTTTTATAACTAATGTTAAGATGTTTATAGATAAATTTTCTTAGATTTTGTTAAAATTGAAAAATTTAATATTTTACAATAATTTTAATTAGTTTCCCTGTCGTAAAAACTAAATTTAAACGTTAGAAATAATAGTAACAGGGATTTTTTCTTCAACAAATTGAATTGTTTAAGAAAAAAAGAAACATAGCGTTACATATAAATTTTGTTCCCAAATTTTTTTAAAATATTTTGAATGGCACTAATTTTATAGAAATAAATTATAGAAATTTGGTTTTAAGTATTGGAAGCAATTTGGTTAAATCTATTCAAATTAATATCATTTCATTATGCTTGATATAAGTGCCGAATACATCTTGTTATTTTTTTTGCATCTAATATAAATTAAATACCATTTAAAAATTTTTATATGAATTATTATTTATTCTTTCTTGTTTTTAATTTTAAAAATCCTTTTTATAATTTTTTAAACTTTTATGTGATTAATTTCAGTATTTTTCCCTTCTTCATTAAAAGTTTTTATATTTTTTTTTTATTTAATTTTATTTTTTGAATATTTTTTCAGTCAAATCAGTCATTCAAATTATAAGTATATTATATATATATTTTTTGCCTTTGAGTTAACAAAAAAATTTATTAAATATATTTGTTAAATAGTAATTATATAAAATTTAAATTCTTAAAAAATATTTACATCAAATCGTTTTATTGTTAGAAGTTATGATGCTTCACTTAATATCTAATTAAATTAAAGATTATTTAAACTACAAAATAATTTTGGTTTAAAAATAATGATTATTTATGAGAAAAAAAATATGTTTTTACAATCTATTTAATTTTTTTTTTATAGAAAATAAAATTGTGTATCTCTGATTGAATAAGATTCTATACACTTATAAAAAAGTTTTTTAGTAGATATGCGTCAATACCTAAGAATTTTATTAAACATTGGTTTGTTAAATTTATATTGTTTAATCAATTTAATATAATTAACAATTGAAATTTTGAATATTTCATCATCTTCAATATGTAATAAAAATTACAATGAGCTGATTAAATGAAATGAAACTAGTTAAAATTTATACCAAACGTGCCAATAGTCTTAATATCATTGTTTAAATGAAAATCACGAAAATATTTTTTAAATATTAAATTTTAAAAAATGAAATAAACCTTTTTTTTATTTTTTTTTTTTATATTTTTAAATGATAAAAGCAGTATGTGTAGTCAAAAATGTACTTAAAAATATTTTATGTATGTATTCCATTTGAAACCTTTTTATGAGTTTATTTTATCTTTTTTTATTAACTTATATTTTGTCTTTTCATTTCTACGATAAGATTATTTGAGAGTTAATTTTTTCTTTTTACATAATTTCGAAAAAAGGGTACTTTTTAGGCACTTTTTCTTTATTACAAAAAAAAAAATAATTATTTTTTATTCTATTTCAAAAATGTACGTACAAAATAAATAGTAGCATATTTTAATTATATTATTTAGAAAATTTAATTTCTTCTCATCAATGAAGCTTTTATTTAAAACAGTTAACTGGCCTTTTTAAGTATAATATTTAATATTAATCAATAGCTATGTTATTTATGCTAAATAATAAATATAATGCGCTTTTAATTTTGATGATATTCTGAAACCGAAAATGCAATCTCTATAATGCTATAATAATAATAATATATGCTGCAATGTTTTATTTTATAAAAAATTATAAAAATGTATCCTCCAAATACTGATACTAAGTCTTATTTTTGAACCTTAAAATGTTGCATATTTTTTTTATTATTGCTTATACTTATTAAGACATAAAATAATTATTAAGACATAAAATAATTAAAATAAAAAAAATTAAACTAGTTCATAAGAATTGACTTTGACAGAGTAATGAAGAATTTTGTCAACTTTATGATTAAAAATTATTTATCTAAATAACATAACTTTTGACTAATTATGAAAGCTTTGTTTTAAAATAAATATCAATATATGTATATATAATTATTTTTAGACTGTGAAAATACGTGTGTTTGAAATGGTATATTTTTTTTAAAATGTTTAAAACAATTAACTTAAAAAATTTTTTTACAATAGAAATTAATTTAAAATATTATAGTTTATCAAATAATATTTAAAACCTTTTATGTTTTTCATTTTATAATTTACATAAATTTAACAAAAAAAAACTCTTTAACAGAATAATTTCGTTTGTTTTAATATTTTAATATGTCTAACAAATAAATCAATTCAAATCTCTTTACACTTTTCATTTTAAAATTTTGTCTTGTTTTTTATTTTATTTTATTAATTTTTTCTTAAATTATTCAACAAATGTTTTGGTGGTATAATAATTATCTTATATACTAAATCAGGTGAATTAATTAATATTTATATTTGTATATTGAATTTATTTATAATTAGAGCAAATATATTGGTTTTTTAACTTACTTAAGGATTAAAATTAAAAATTTTTAAACTAATAAAAATAAGAGTTTTAAGTAACTATAGAGCTAGCCATGGATGGTGTTGTAGTGCCTCTTTAGATCTATCACCATAATCATATGTTAATTCTACTCCTGCATCTATATCATCTCTTGCAATTAAAACTAAATGTGGTTTTGATTTAATAACAACAACTTTTGTTATTAAATTACCATTTCTTGAATGATTTACAAGACGTCCCAATTTTCCAGATTCAGCTGTCGCATCAATACTATAAAAACATTATAATAATTCAATTACAATTACTAGTAATATAAAAATAAATTTTTAAAATTATAGAATTAATTTTTACCAATACTGTTGATTTTTGTGTTTAAAATAGTACATATAACAACCGGCATTTTCGTCTAATGAATATTTATATTCACGTTCGTTTGCTTCATTCATATCAATAAGATCACCAATATATTCAACAACAAATTCTGAACGAAGAAATTTCCTTGTTGTTATTACGCCACGACCTTTACCATCAAATTCTTTTACCTACAATTTTGAATTGGTTTTTTTGTTTCAATAACATTCTACATTGATTTTTGATTTTACCTTTAAACCATCTTCACGATTTTCTAAAATGGCTTGTTCTAATGTTCTCATCATTTCTTCTTTAACAGCAGTTTTAGTTTTACGAACACTTCTTCTTACTGGATAAAAATCTGTAATTTCTTGAACATGACTTTTTGGTTGCTTCTGAGTTTGTTGAGGTGGTCTTGCTACTGGTGGTTTCATTTGATCATTTACAACTTTACTTTCAGCAGTATCGCCATTTACAATAGTTGATTGATTTTGAATAGTGTTATAAAGCACTTGGGTATTTGGTCGAGAAAATGAATTATGATTGAGTAATTTTGATTGATTATTCTACAAAAAAAAAAAGTAAATAAACGTTAAACATTTTTTTATAATATATAAATATATAAGTCAATTCAAAATAAAAAATTAAATTAACTAACTTTAATAATATTATAGTTTGAATTTTGTTGGGCAGTCGGATTTTTTGCTGAATTTAATATTAATTTTTCTTGTTGTTTATTAATTCTTTTAAGAGTTTCATCTGTTAAGGTAACACCACCTAGTTGGGGTAATGCTATGGAACTATTCTCCGATTGAGGAGTATTCAGTCTAAAAATATTTAAAAAAATTAAAGAACAATTATAGAAAAAAAATTGGTTTAATAAATCTCGTTATCATTATTGATTACCTTCTGCGTGATTTAGGATATCGTTTTTGTGCACCATTTACAATACCATGCATGGCAGTATTCATTTTATTACTAATTGGTGTTCTATCCAAACTACTAGTAGTAGTAGTTAAGCATTTTTCAACTAAAGGAAGTTTCACTGGTGAAGGACATAAAATTCTATGTGGTGTTGTTGGTTTTCGTCTTTTACTTGGACTTAATTCATCCCTTTGTTTTATATTTTTAATATTATAATCTATTTGATATTGTTGATCATGATTATTGACATTATTTTGGTCGATTATCACTCCACTGTCATTTGAATTATTATCAATACTTAATAAAATACCAATATTATTTTTATTATTATTATTTATATTATTATTATTCAAGTATGATGAATTAAAATTACAATTATTTAAAATTATAGTTTCTGCATCACTGCTCACACTACGTTTTGGTGAGCTTTTCAATGTAACAATTTTATTAAAACCATTAAGGCATATTGAATTGGAATTTGAATTTGAATTAACTGCTGAAAATACAGATTCAACTTCAAAAGTTTTATTTATTTTTATTGATGAAGGCTGATTGGGTGATTTATCAATATTAAGGCTTAAAACCGGTTCCTGTAAAAATATATTATTTTTAGAGGTTGTTTCTGTATTTTTTAATAAAGATGGAATCATTATATTTGTTGCTCCTGTTGTAGAAATATCATTTTTATCACCACTACCACTACCATTTGATGAGGATGATGTTGAAGAAGTTGAAGAATTTGTATAATATCCTTGGTCATTTTTAATCATGTCACTTTCTTGTTTTAAAATATTAAATTGATCAGTTGTTAATTGATCATTGCTTAAATCATCTTTACATTTGTTTGTTTTTGAAGTCATATTTATTCCAGAACAATTCATGCTACCATTTAACAAATCATTTTTATTGCTCTCGTCACTAAACTCTTCTTCTTCGTTTTCTTCTTCGTCATCTTTCTCTAATTCAATAATAATATCATCATTTTCATAAATTCCATTTTGCTTATCCTTATGTAAACCATTAGTATAAAGTTGTATATCATCATTATAAGTATGAGTTTCATTATTTTCAGATTTTGATAAATTGTAAGACTGTTTTGTGTCAACGGTTACAAAATAATTTGAAATTTTCTGGTGTTGCTGTTCTTGTTGCTGATGTGGATTATGTTGATGATGATGATGATGACGGTGATGATGATGATGATGTTGTTGTTGTTGTGAACCTTTTATTTTTGCCATATTAATATTGGAATTTGAAGCACCATCATTTGTTATAGTTGATCTTGTTAAATATGCATTAATACCATTACATCTTGTATTTGATCTGGTTTTGACATTTAAATTTGCAGCTGTTTCATCGATTTTACTTTCTTTTCTTTTAGGACTAGCATAACACTGTTGATCATCATTGATAATTCTATTTTGTGCGATTTCATTTATAGCAGCTGAAGCTTTTGTTGATTCTTGTAATAATGGAGAATTATGTGAATGCGTAATATTAGTGACAACAGCAGTAGCTGCACGTGTTCTTCGACCTAAAATGAAAATTAGCTTTAGTTAAATTTGTAAATGTATTAAATTAAATAAAACAAACTCAAGTAGTTATTTTTTTTAGGATTCTTCAAATGAATAAAATTAGAAAAACAATAACTTAATTTTTTATATATTAATTTAAATTTACCACACAAGGAATTATTAATAGGAATTCTCTCCCATCAAAATAAAATCGTATATTTTTTTTTAATTTTACAAATTTTGATTGCAACCTACTTACGAACAATGCAATATATTCACTATTTATATTAAAAGAATCATAAAACATGGAAACGCCAACACAACGCAAGTATCTATAAGTATTGGAAATAAAAAAAAAAACCAATCGAAAAAAAATATATACTTAAATATATATATATATATGCAATCGACAATTTTCTGTATTGTTTTGGTTCTAGTTTTTTTTTTTTTTTTTATTTCGACCTATAAAACCACAAGACCATGAGAAGTTCCATATCGTAATTTGACTTCAATGCATATTGCAAGAAAGTACATAAAGATTTTGAACCAAATAAGATATGAATACAAACTAATAGCTATAATTCTTTCAACTATAAATTATTGTTCTTTATTTCACTATATTTATAACATTTTGTGAAATATTTTCTTTATAATTTTTGCTATGACCATTCGTTGGTCTGTTTAATAAACTTGTTTATATGGGCCAAAGTGTTACGAAATGAAAGTTTCGCCAATAATGCAGCAATTGTGAGAACAATGCACTTGTTACAACTAAGGTTTTTTTATTTTTTACAATATAAAAGCATGTTCTAATCTGCATTTTCCAAAACAAAAGAAATTTTTAGCAATGAAGCTGTTAACAACTGAACATCTGATATTGGATCACTTTCTTGCGCTGCAAAATTACTTATATTTCTTGAATACTTTATAATCGAGATATAGCGTGACTTTTCAAAAAATTTTCGTGACGCTGGTTCTACATACTACTTTGTTTTTTGCATATAATACATATACACATTTTATTTGTTTTTTTTTTTTATCTACATAGGATACTAAAAAGGAGCAACTTTTTCTTTAAATTTACTTTTATAACTTTTTCTTATTTTGAATCATGAACTTAAAGGGAATATTTCGAGTGGTACTAAAAAAAAAAAAAGGAAACATATATTTTTCATTTATGTTTGTATTTGTGAGATTTTTAGAATTTTCTAAAAAGTTTTATATATATATACATAGTGATAGATGAGATATAATATAATATTGTAAATCGTGAATAGTTTTTCAATGGCCTCTTTTTAAGGTTAATGACATTGCTGCCTGCAGTATTCTTTTGTTGTTCAAAATTTCTGATTCGAATAGAATAAATTGAATTACTATATTTGTTATAATAATATTGTAATATTTAAAACTAGGACATAAAATACAAATACTAAAAAAAAAAGTTATGATACAAATAAATACATTTAAAAAAATTCATTTTTATTTTTTAATCAAGAATTTGTTTTAAGTGTTACCTTAACATTAATCAAGTATATTTTATTAATTATATTTTCTTTTATTGCAATTGGCCCATAATCTTATCTTTAAAAATTATTTACATTCTTCGATATAGAAGTACTTATTTTAAGAATATTCATCAGTACTAGAACACACCCTTTATACAGTATATACTATATTATAATGATTAATATTTCTTCAAGGCGATTTTTATTTAAAATAAATATTAACTTATGCTTTATGGTTAAATTTAATTTTAAAGCTTTTATATGATAACGTGTATAAATTGAAAAATTGTGTTTTATTTTTTTGTTTTTATATTATGATGACCGGAAACATTTATGCGGTCAGTAATATTTTTATCAGTATTGCATCACAATTAAAAAGATTAATGCAATTAAAACGTATAATAAAATAAACATGATCAAGATTAAATGTTGAATCATGTTAAAATGTAGTTAACATTTGGGTTGTTTATGTTTTACTTTAATTAATAATTCAAGTTTTTTGAACTCAAATTTAGTGTAAAAACATTGTAATTATTAAACGAGAACTTTTTTTAATGCTAAGTTTTATTTAATAATTATAATTTTGATTACAAAGATTTTCGTATTAATTAAATTATAATGAATACTAATAATATAATTTCTTCGAAAAAGCTAAATTCATCTAGATTCTAGAGTTTAAAATAGCTTAATTTGCGTCTGAAAGTTTACGTAATAATATTAGTCAAAATTAATAACAATTAAAAGCAAGCACGATTAATAAAACATGTGTACAACTAATGTTGACGTATATTATAAAATTTGTCGAATATAATTCAGCAACACAATAAAGACACATCAGGACGACAAATGAGCGAACTTTGAAATAGACACCTGGAATTTTACTTAGATTCAAATTAGATGAAAAGATATCATAAATCTGTAATATCAAAGACATAATTTGAACAAAAATCTGGAAAATATAATAAAGAGATTATAATGAAGCCTCTAACATTTATTTTACCAAGATAATCTCTGGCAAGAACCCATGCAGCCAATGATAACGCGATCGCCCAGCAACATGGAGAAAAAATTAGAACATCGGCTTCACCGGAAACAACTCAATAATTATCAAAGCAAACTTAGTGCAACAACAAGAAGATTGATGAATAAATAAAGGAACTAATTTAAATTAGAATAACAAAACTTAAAAACAATCAAATAAACATTGTGTAAATAATTTCTAGAAAAAATCAATTTTTCAAATTAAAAATATTAAACAAATTCTAGTGTGAAAAATGAAACTCTATAAATAATAAACAGAAAGCTTTATTTATTTTTTAATTTTTTTTTAATGCACATTGTAATTTTTTGCAACATAATGCATAAATTTGACAAATATAATTAACTTTAATTCACACGAGTGTAAATTGCTTTATTTCACAAGTATAGTAAAATTGATAAAAAAAAAACATGGCAAAAATTGAAAAAATAAATTAAAAAAAAAATTGATTAAAAATTATACAATAAGTATGGAAAAAAAAAATTTTTAAACTTGTTTTTCATCAAAAGAATAATAATAAGTGTATTATTGTTACACCATTTTTATTATTACAAATTGATTTTATATTATTTTTATCTGATCTTTTGTTTTCGCATATTAGTCGCATTGAAAACCTTACCTTTCTGAGAGTTATTTTTATATTTTTCAGTGTTTTTTTTTTTCAATAATTTTCTCACTTATTTTGTGTTTTGTATTTTCACTTTTCTTTTAAATTTGTTTTTTTAATCTAAACTAGTTCAAGGTTGTCATTGATTTGATACGCCGTTTGCAATGGTCAATTAAATTAAAAAAAATATTAAAAATAAGTACCTACTTTACTATATTAATTTTAATTAATTAATTAATTCTTACAAGTGTACTTTTAAAAATCATTATTATGAAATGTGGTACAAAAACTATTAATACACGTCATGCATTTCCTTTTGTTATTAATTATTAAATTATATGATAAGTAGCTAACTATAATAATAAAATAAAAATGCCAAAATATTCTTAATTTGAAAGACTTCTTCCACATTTTTAATACGATTTGGCTTATTGTCAATTATCATTGTTTTTATTTTATCCGGGGATAATCTTTGATATTTGGATATCTTGGGCGTTGTTTAAAATAAAATGTATGTACATATTTTGAAATTCTACTGAGGACTTAGTTTCTGGAATTAGTTTTAAAATTCAAAATACTTGTTAAGTGGGAGACATTATTCCCATAATAAGTAATATGAATAAAATATTTAAATGTCCATATAAGTAAAATTGCAACAAATATTAGAATATTACGTCATTAACTAATTTTATACAATAAAATTATATTACTAGAATAGAAAATTTGATGAAACATTTAAAATTGATTAAATACAACATTATAAAATAACACAAATTGAAATGATTTATTTATTTAGTTATTTGTAGTATCAGACAATAGTCTGCCGATTTGACATTTAGACTTATTATTAAATTATTGTAATACTTATACACTATAATTTTTTATTAGATATAATCCGACCAGGGTTTGAAGCCGAGACTTTTCGATTGAAAAGCTGTCACTTTACCACTGAGCTATCGGTCAGATTTGAAATGATATCTATAGTAATTATGTCTGTAATAAGTAATTAAATATTGAGTACTCTACTCATTACAATTATATTTATTAACTTTCTATTAAGTACTCTAGTCATCTCTTTAGTTTTAATTTTGGACAATTTCATTTCTCAACCATTTTATTTTATCATCTTTTATATTATTTAGATTTAAACTTCAATTACAGTCAAAATTTTAATTTATATAATACCTAATAATAATTTTAATTCTTTTTCCTGTGAAGTCTCGCATTCTTTATACATAGAACAAAGGAAGTAATTATTCTATATGACTTTAATTACTTATTAATAATACCACATATGTACGTATTCTTATTGTGTGGGTATTTGTTTTTTTTTTTTTGTTGATTGGTCATTTTAAATTTAAACTAAGTAATATTTTTTTTTTCCTTTAACATTTCTCACATATGGTTTCATTTTTGAATTTTTTTTTTTGCAATTTTCTTTATAATAATAATTTTTTTTTTTGAGAAAAACTTTTTATGAAAGGTGCGGTAAAAATTAAAAATTAAAATAAAATTAATAAAATAAATCAAGGCTAAATCATTATGATATAGTTATATGTATAAGTACTAGTAAGTATTAATACTAGATTAGGTTTTAAACTTGTAATCAATGTTTTTCACGGGTTTTTCAATTTTTGATATTACTTAATAAACTATGTATGATGAACCTGTTATTTTATTACTAATGTTGAATATGTTTTTTTTTTTGCTGAATTCAGCAAAAATTCATTTCATTTAATTCAATTTTGTTGGTTACTTACTATATAAGTAATCATTTTAAATTTTATTTGATTACTTAAGTTTTTTTTATAGTTTCATAAAAAAAATTGTATAAATGTACGTTTGTCTAGCTCAAGTCTATAGAAAAATTAAAAATATTCGGGAAGAATATTCAAAGAAAAATACTTAGAAAAAATAAATAAATTAAAATTAGACTTATTAAATAACATATATTTTGATTGGGTTGGCTACGAAATCTCGCATATCAATATCTCGTGTCTTAATAAATTAGTGCCGAATACGCATCTCCAAAAAATAAATTAAGCCATAAAAGCATCCCAAATAAAAATTTCGAAAAAAAACTTATAATTTTGCATTTCATAATGTAATCGCAGATTTGAGTTTTAAAAAGAAAAATAAAAGTTGAATTAAGAAAAGATTTGAATTTTATTCATTTTTTCAACTTTATAGTTAACTTTTAAAGAAAAGGCGACAAAACTGGTTTTATAAACAATTATAAAATTCCTATTAATTTGAAATTTCCTACTTCTATATATATATATCAATATTCTGGAAAAAGCGCATATCCCTACTTTTTAATTCAACTCTAAAATCGCTCCTAATTCAGTATCTCGCAAATTATATAAATTTTCTTGAAAAGAAGAATATTCTGATTTCTTAACCAACTCTGGAGATTATTACTTAACATAGGTTTAAAATTTTCATCCCACCTATACAAAAAAAAAATATATTAAAAAATTGGCTGAAAGTACTGAATTTAAGGTATCAGGAGCTTCCACCCTCAAACCCTTCCAATATTAATTATTATAGATAGTTTTTGCATTCAAAACTAAAATCAAAAATAAAGACTGAGTCAACAAAAAATTATTCAATAAATGGATTAAATTATTGGAACTCTAGTTTTTTTTCATACAACATTTATTATAACGGGGACTGCCGACCTCCTTTAAAACTCCTTCTAAACTCTCTTCATACATAATGCGTCAACAACAAAAGATTTAAATAATTTTTCAATTCTTTTTATGCAAATAAGTAAAATGCGAGATTTTAATACACGAAATTTTAAAAAACGAGATTTTTAAAAGCACGAGATTTTGATTTTTTTTAACTAACTAAAATAAAAAAGGAAAAGTTGAAATACTGAATAAGATCATATTCAAATTTTAGAAAATACATTACCCCAAAAAGTATGCAATTAAATTAAGAATTTTTGTTAAATAAAGAATGTTAAAGAAGGGACATCCGTGGCATAGTGGTAAAGTAACTGGGGGTGCCAATTTTATCCCCAGATAAATCGTAGGTTTTTTTCAAAGAAAATACTAAAAATTTATTTTCATTACAGTCGGCGCCTTACGATCAAATATAATAATAGTACATTATAATATAATTAAAATAAAACATATACTCGTATTTCTAGAATGTTTAGCAATTAGAAGGGTGTTTCAAAAATACTCGACCACAGATAACGAAACACTTTAAGCTAAAAAAGAAAATTTTAATATAATAGAAAAAATTGCAAATTTGTTCTAATTGTGGTAAACCGTTTAGTTAAAAATCTATTTAGTCAATTAGAATAAAAAAAAAGAGGAAATCATTAAAATCAAATCAGTCTATCAAATCATTAGAATAGGATAGGATAGGAAAAATTAATATAAAAATTTTAATAAATTTAGATAATAAAAACTGTAATTATTAATCTGTAGATAATGTTTCAAAACATATAAATAAATAATGTAACAACGTAAATAAAAAAATAATAGCCAGGCCTAAAATGGCCTATGTAACTGAAAGTCTAAAGCGACCCATTCACACACATATAAGATCTAGGAAGTATATTTTCGAAAATAATAACTTTAAAATTTTAATACAACGTAGTTCTGTCTCAGGTGGTTTGGATACCTATCATTAGCCTCTTAAGAACTAATAAGCATATCTATAAAAAGCGAACATATCTTCCGAGCGAGCCTAGAGCAAATATTTCCGAGGCATATAAAGATAAATCCTTTAAATTTGGCACAAGGGTGTTTCTGTGTTTTTCCTTTATGTTCTCTAATTTTGCGTGAATTAAAGAAAGGTTCGGGTACTTCCTACACACCTCGAAACATTTAAAGCATACTTTTAACATTAATAAAAAAATGGAAATTTGGTACAAAGTAGTTCTGTCATGTTTGCTTAATGTATTTGAGATGGTTTGAAGTGCAGGTTGAAGTGTAACTGTCAATTTAATTAGTATTTAATGTACTTAGTCGGTTGCATCGCTTTACTGTTCTTTAAATACTTGTTTTTGTTTCCTTTTTTTTAAGCTTAGTTGCTATACAAGCACAAAGTCTGTGAGTGGGCCGCTTTACTGATGTTATTACAATTTATTGTATTAATATTAGATTAAAAATAAATAAATAAATAATTAAATAAATATGATAAATGGTATTAGTATAATCTAATAAAAGTATTCAAACATAAATGGATTTCAGTTACTGATGGTTTTAAAATATTTAAAATTGCATTCTTATTTATGATAATTTGTAAAATTATATGTAATAATAAATATATAAATTTTAAACGTACTTAAGATATAGCTATGAACGTTAACTGTTGTGAGCTAAAGAATACTTAGTCATTTAAGTTTAGTTTGGAACATTAAAATATTCCATATTTAATTCCAAAAAAAAAAAGTGAAAAGCTTAAAAAAGGGCATGTTGGATCCTTTTGGCATGTTTGACACGTGGTAGCGAAGTTAATTAAGAAATGAATATTGGCAAACCAAAGATTTTTAGAGGGAACACCAACCACGGAAGAACAATTACAATTGAAATGAGGATAAATTCAATTATTTACGGTCTATAATTACCATAGAGGGTGGTACAGAAGTTGATATTGAGAACAAATTGACGAAGCTATGGCGACATTTGGAAGAATGTGGAAAATAACAAATAGATTAAAAACATAGCTAATAACATTCCAAATATTCCAATGCCTTTCAAGATTATGCAAAATACACTGATAAATAAAACTAAGTATTCAAGATCCAATAGAAATAAAAATCAAGAAAAGAAAGTATAAATTAGGTTTTATTAGGTAACATTCTTAGAAGATTTCCAAACTGCATAGTAAGACAGGAACTGGAATGGAACACTAAAGGAAAGATAAATGTTGGAAAACTTAAAAATACATTGCGCAGAAGAATAAAGAGAGAAATGATCCCAAACAAAAGTCATTTCCCAAAATAGAAGTCGGTCAAAGGCTTTATGAAAGCCTTGTGATGAGTACTAAGGAAAAATCAATATTGCTAATAAAATATCCATTGTCATAAAAAATATCAGTTTATATTTTATATAAATTAAAATAAAACTATAGATTATATTAAATATTAATTATTAATTTGAATGTATAATGTAAAGTGCAACAGATATTAAAAAAAAAAAGAAAAAACAAGTGATTTAAAATAAAACTAAATATGTACTTAAAAAATTTCCTTTCTAAACGAAATCTATTTTTATAAATTAGCTTTTTTAATTAGATTAAATTAACAATTTAAGTCTCTTCTCTTATTTTAGAATACCTTATAAGAGAAACTAGTATTTATTTGATAATTTTGATTATAAGTAACTTGACTTAATTTCGTTTTCGACAATTTTACTCAAAATTTATAAAAAAATTATCTTGTAATAGTGAATTTAATCAAATTTAAGTTTATAATAATTTATTTCAAAATGAATAAATAAGTACACGTACATATATATACTAAATATTTATAATTTCTTCTCATTCAAAATCGCTTTTTTATACCCGTATGACTATAGGTAAAAGGGTATAATAAATTTGCCATTACGTTTGTGACGCAGAGACGGAGGAGGGTTAGATATAGACTCAAGTGTATGGATCAGATCAGAATCGAAAAATAAATCGATTTAGCTATGTATTTTCGCCTGCCCATCACCACTATAACTCAAAAATTAAAGGAGCTAGGATTTTGAAATTTTCACAAATTCGTTTTTATGCAATAGTCGCCATCGCTATTGAAATCAAGCTATTTTGGTCCACGGGTTCAAGTACCTGCACCTTATTACTCTCCACCTAATAAACCTGAATGTTTGAAATTTTGCCAAAAGTAATAACCCGGATGATATAATGTTTATGTTACGGTTATACGGATATCCCAGAGTTGACACAGTCTACTCTACTACACTCTTCCTCGTGTATATATTTATATAGATTATATAATAGAGATTTATTTTAAATTTTTATGTGAAGAATAGTGAAAAAAAAAAAATTTAATCACTTAACAGATGACGCTTTAATTTTTTATCAATTTAAATTTAGAATATGCTAATGAATTAAAAAGTGTTTTTATTTACTTATGAATTATTAATTCTAAATAAATTTAGTGACTTTTCAATACTTATTTTATAAATCTATACTCTTCTTACTTAGATTTAAATTTATTAAAAAAAAATAAAAACTTTTCAATTATTAACAAAAAAATTAGTTTTTTATGAAGTACTCAAAATTTGAATATTGAATTAATTTTTAAATGCTTATCAGTTTTTCATATTTTTGTACCAAATTTTTTTAGTATTAGATATAATTTAATAGATTCAAACTTACTTTGTTTGCAGATAATGGAAATTTGAAAAGAAGTGTGAATATTAATCATATGATTTCTAGATTCCTGCTTAAAAATAAAAAGTGAACTGTAGATAAAAGACGAATAGATCCAAACTCAAGTAATGTAAAACAGCTCTTTACAATACATCATTCCTAAACAAATCTCTATTTTAACATGCGGAGTTAATTTTTTAAATTTTAAAAATCGATTATTATTATTATAATTTATTACATGCAACCACTGGGTTGGTGACTAAATCCACAAACCGAAATACAGAAATAAAAACTCCACAAATTTAAAATTCAAGTTGGCCCATTTTCGAAATATAAATAAATATAATTTCATATTATGAATATTCTGGAAAGGAGCATAATCATTTTTTTTATTCAGTCTGTTAGCCCTTGTTGATTTTTTTTTTTATGGAATAAGACATTATGTATTTTGTTTTTCAAAAAAATGATTCAGCCTTTTTCGAATCTAACTTAACATTTTAGTCGGCGTTTTTGAGAAATATGAGATTTAAATTAAGTTTAATTAAATTTAGTAAAAATTAGTCTTTAAATTTATAATGTTTATGATATGATTTCATGTACAAATTACAAGCTCACTTAATTTGTATTGTTGTTGTTCAATGTTGTTAGACTGAGACTTGACTAAGTGTTATAAAATGAATAATTAACATAATCTGGAAGTAATTGAATTTAAAAGTTTACTTAAGAACTTATATTTAAAAAAAAAAAGAGGAAGAGTGTAGAGTAGACTGTGTTAAGTCTAGGATATACTCGTATGAATATAATATAGAAATTATATAATCGAGTTAGAAGGAAGCTACTTATGAAAATTAGACTTTTCCTTGAGTTATGTTTAAAAGAAAATATAATTGAATGACACATCCAAACATCTTACACTACAACAACTATATTTTGTGCCTTTGAACTACGTTCATATTTTAAAGTTGAAGTGATTCGCTTCTCCATAAACAGGTTAAGTCGTTATTAGGTATTAGTCTCTCTTTTCATGAATAATTCTTTTGAATACAATGTTTAATAAGTAAACATTTAAAACATTATTTATCAAATAATAACAAACATGTATACTTAAACAACTTTAGCTATTTGTACAATAATTTTCTGAAAAATTTTTTTTTTTAATAAGTTCAAAGAGCAGAAACGATCTTATTATCATGCAGTTGTGTAATGTTAAAATTTTAAAATATCAACGTGTTTTTTTTAATGAAAACACAATTAAAATTCATCTGGTAAAGAGTTTATATATAAAAGTTTACTTTTCGACACTAATAACACATGTGCTAAGTTAGTATATAAGCATGTTTATATTTTATTGTATAAATATGTGTATATATATAAAAAACATACGAATCTTATTGGTTGGTTAATAAAATAAAATTCGGTTAAGAATTAAATAATGCAACTTATGCTAACTTATAATTTAAGACTACTTAAGTTATACTAACACAACTAAACCTCCTTACACAACTGTATGAAGCCAACTTAAGTTAAAAATCAAGTTTAAACAGGGGGACAATATATTCTTATTATTTTAGATTTTCAAAAAGAATACAACTTAAGTTTAAGAATTGTATACCAAATGCAATTGATATGCAAATGCAGAGACATTCTATGAATATGATAATAAAGATTAGTAGTGTTTGAGTATAGTGTTCCACATATACCAGAAATCCAGTAAGAATAATCCTCTTATTATGAGAACCGATAGATCAGTGGTTGGAGTTGAAACTTTTCAATTAAAAAGTCTCGGGTTCAAATCCTGATCAGATTATATCAAATAAAAAAATTATATTATTTTTAATTTATATCGTAATATTTTATATCATAATATAAAATAAATTTAAGCCGATAGCTCTGATAGCAAGTGTTTTGAAATAAATATTGTATACAATTTAAAATTATCTTCAATAAAAACTAATAATATTTATTTAAGAACCTTCTCTTTGTTCTAAAATGGACTTTGTAGTACAGAGAAGTTTGCTAGCCAAGAAATTGATTAGCTAGCAATAAGAAAAAACAGTGCTTGATATAATGCTAATTACTTACTTTTGCAAAATTTTCAATACAAAACTTATGTAAAAAATGTAAAAAAGAAAATATATGTTGAAAGGCAGCTCTTCGAAACTCTTCCAATACACTGACTCTATTTTATTCAGACGTTTGCCGGCCATTAAAGTTAACTACTTTTGACAAAATTTCAGAGATCCAGCTTTATTAGATATATAGAGTAATGATCATATAAAAGATGAAGCTGTATGGCAGCTACACAAATCCATGGACCAAATATGTTAACATATAAGAATTCAAAAGAATAAAAGAACAATAACAAATAACTAACAGTTTTGACTAAAGTTTTAAAAATGTACTTGATAATATCTGAAATCGTATTTTATTGTTTAGTTAAACTTCTTAATGTAGAGATTCTATAAATGTAAAATAGAACTGAATAAAAATCTTTACCGATCTTTTAATATTTAATTTTAGATAGTTATTAACTTAGTTGCATGATAGTATTCCGATAATATTAAATATCTACTAAATCTCCTTTTAAACACTTACTTAAAAAATCTCTTAAGATATTAAAATACACATTTATAATAAATATAAATTGTTTTTGGGATTTTTGAACCTTACAAATTAAAATAATAAATTAACAAGGCCGCCGCGTAGTGGTGGGCAGGTTGTACGCCGCACAAGGACGGCTACCAAGGGGGCGGAATTTTAAGTATAAAAAATAAAAAAAGAATGTTTGAAAATGAAGTCAATGATGAAGTTATAACTTTTCTAAGAGATAGTTTTAGGATAGAAGTTCTTTTTTGCAATTTTGAACAATATGCTATCATCCCTAACTGGAAGATTCACTTTATTAGAAGAGAATAATGAAACATTTAAAATTGTACAAAACGTCAATGAAATCAATCAATGGACAGACAATTCAGAAGATCATGATATTGATGGAATCGTTCTTTTCGAAGAGCTACAAACCTTAAAAAGTTTTATAAAAAAAGACATATCTGCCCATGATTTATTGAACTTTTTTTTGCAAAATATTTTGAATGAAACTTTTCCAAATATTTATATTGTGCTAAGAATTTATCTCCCACTACCAGTTTCGTTCGCTTCAGAAGAAAAAAATTTCTCGAAACTTAAGACCGTTAAAAACTATTTAAGGTCCACAACAACTCAAGAACCGTTGACAAATTTGTCTATAATATCTATAGAAAACGAATTTATGGATAACCAAGACTTGGGTCAGTTAATAAAATATTATTATTAATATTTAATTACGTTATTTGTTTTAGTTTTTTTTTATTTAAATGAATTTTTTGAATATACATACATTAATAATATTGCTTTTATGCATTTTTTTTTCAATCTCAAATATTTTAATAAACTTCAAAAATTAGGTGGACTTTTGAGCATTTTGCATAAGGGCAGCTAAAAAGCACGCGGCGGCACTGTAAATTAAGATATCATCATTTTCTCATTATTTTATATTTTATAAATGATTGAATGTAATATAAAAGTAATTAAAAGAAATCTAAATAATCTATAATAAAAATCCGGGAGTTAATAACAATTCTTATGTAACCACATCAATATGTTATAAATTATTTCTAGATTAACAAATAATTAATACTCGAATTAAAATTCTTAATCAAATGTTATCCCATTTCGTTTTTAGCGCCATTAGCATGCACTTTTACTTAGAAATCCGATTAAATTTAAATCAAATTTTATTTTTCCGATCAAATCAAAAAGTCATTAGATGTTAATTAATATTTATTGCAAACATTCTTTGTATTTTGAAATATTTTTAATATAAAAATCAAAATTTTTTTTTTCAATACTAGGTACATATATATAAATAACATTATATATTTTGATCAAATATCAATAAAATTCAAAAGCAAACACAAACAAATGAATATGATTTAAATGTGTTAAAATAAAATTAATTCAAACTCGTGTATATCAAAAAAATTAGCTAGTGAAAAAACGAAAACAAAGTTTGTATAGATAAAAAAAAAAAAATATTCTCTGAGTATAAAAATATTTGAGCGCCATTTTTTTTGCTTTTGAACGAATATCTTCCAACTTAAAAAGAAAACTATCAAGTTTAATTCTTTACTTGCTGGATATATTGAAGTTTATATAAAATTGTTAACTATATATATAAAACATACTTATACATTAGACTCTTGTACAGTATGTATATAGGTACATAAACTATTTATTGTTGTTTCACTTCACCTAAGTTCATTCACATTTTTTTTTCTTTATTTAAATTTTTTAAAATTTATGTAATACTTAAGGTATACCTATATAGTTATGTTTGAAAATTGGACTATCGCTTGTAGCAAAATGAAGAAGAAATACTAAAATAAAACAATAAAAACAAAATTGTGCTTTTGTGGGAAGTTTTGATAAATTTTTGCAAAAATTTAAAACCAAACAAAACAAGATAAAAAATTCGCACCTATTTATAATTAATTTTTCTCTTATTAAACTTTTTAAACGTTTATAATATTCTGTATATGATATGTTGTGCAGACGTTTTTCAGATTTAAACTCTCTTGAGTTTTTCATAATTCTTATTAACACTTTTTTTACTACCTTAATTAATTAAAAAATTAAATAAATAAAACTATTACTTAAAGTCTTTTATTTTGAATAGATGAAAGTATAAGCCTCTTTCAACCAGCTTAAAACTCTTTTTAATCAAATAGTGAATTTTTAATTACCTACTTATATTAAGAATATGAACATAAATATTTATGAAAAGTTAAACTACTCGTATGTAGCTAGAAGTATCAAAAGTTCAACTCATATTTAAAAAATAAATGAATGAACTATTTTAATTAATGACAATTAGCTAAAAATCACAGATCACTTTTGAAACTCACAATTATATCTATTTGTAAATTTTGTAAATAGATAATTGTGAGTTTCAAAGAAACTTTTTAATCATAGGCAAATTAGAAAATTAAGCGATTAACTAAACTATTAAAACATTAAATCTAAATGTAATATGACAAACAGAATACTTAGTATAAATAAAGAAATTAATAAAAAATTGTGTAATCTACCCCTATAAATATGCATTAAAATTTTTTTTAATATAAAATTTAAACAGCTGGGTGGCACAGTGGTTAGAGTGCCAATCTTTCATGCAAAATTGCAAAACACGGGTTTCAATCACAGTGAAAGTAAAAAAAACTTTTCTGATTTTCGACTCGACTCAGCTACCATTCGCCATTGGGTTCAAATTAACGGCTTAATCAATTATTAATAATTATATACATATATCTTTAATAAAAAATGCATTAATATAACAATTTAAACAAATGCAAAAAATAATTTAATTGAATAATATAACGCACAGATATATTTATACCATCAAAGAACTCAAACACAAAATATTACAATATAAGCAAAATAGAATTGTATCTATTGAAAGTCTAAGACGTTTCAACATGTTATAAGGTCTAGTACTAACTACTAACTCATGTTTAAATTGTATGTGGAATACATTACGATCAATTCTAATTACACGAATATATGATCCTCTGTTCTAACATTTACCTACGGTATAGACAGGTTTATCAGTCTAACAGTTGAACAGTTAGCGCTTAAAAAACAAAAACATTGTTTGCATTTTAGATTTACTAATGTGCACATTGTTAAACACAGAGTTAAATAAAAAAAAAAAAAAAATTCATTTTAAATTATTTGAATCTCATAGTACACATGTTTAAAAAAAAAAAACTTGAAATAAAAATATAAAACGAATGGCATACATTAGTTTATCTTTGCGCGTTTTTTATTTTGTTATTTTTGTAAGTATTTTGATTAAATTTTTAGCCACTTGCTAACTTGTAGATTTGGCAAATTACAAAAACATTTAATTTTTTTCTTTTCTTATGCATACATATTATTTTATAAATATATAGTTATATATATATATATACATTTTAAACTATGTGTGTACCAAAAGTATTTAAATAAAAAAAAATAACTACATATATAAATAGATAGGGTAAAGTGTAGATATTTAAATAATATGAAAAACTTAGGAAAAAAAAAACATTAAAAAGAAGGAATAAAAAAAAAAAAATTAATGAAAATAGTGAATTATTCTAGTGAGTACTAATGATTACAACCAACAATGAAAATTGTTTCTATACATATGTACAGATACAAAGGAATAAAAAAAAAAAAATATGTTTCAAGCTAAATTTTTTGCGTGATTTTCTTTTTGAAGGAAAAAAAAAAATGTTTTATTTTTGTTAATAGCAAATAATAAAATAAAAATATTGTTGCATAACTTAGACTTAGAGACTATAACTAACTAACTCTCAGTAAATTAAATTAGAAAATTATACGATCGTATGTGTATGTATACTTAAAATGTCAATTTATTTTGCTTTGAACTTAGATTTTTTTTTTTATATTTTAGATCTGTTCATTGATGTTGGTGTTGTTATTTTTTTTTGTAATCATTATAGCTAGAAACTTATTTAATTATGGAACAATTGTTTTTTGTTTATTGTTTTTATTAGTAACATATTGTAAGATATGCTTGAAAAGAGTGGTTTTTTTTTTCAATTACTTACTTTATTCTAATATTTTTAATTTTTGTGGTATTTTTTAATTATGACTATTAACAATGCGTAGTTTCAGTTTTAGTTTATTTTAATTATAATTATTAGGTTTTAAATAATGTTATGTATATAAGGAGTTGTCATTATTATGATGCATTAGAATAGGATTGGTATATAAGTTTAATAATAATAAGTAATGACAAAATACTTTCAATAAATTTGATATATAATTTAGGTTGATTTGAATCCATATTATCTACATATTGAAAATATCAATTTATTTATTAATAATTATTCTAGTTATATGTAATAAATTCTTTTGTATAATTACTTATAGCTTTTCCTTTAACAACATCCCAAATTAATTCTTATAATTTCAAAATCATATTTCTTGATAGGTGAGTACTATAGGTAAGTACTATAGGTATTGTAGAAATTAATAACACAACATATAGTAATTATATATAAAATTGAATGACAGTGTACTTAATATTAAATCATTCTTTTGATATCTAGGTAAATTTTAAAATTTCATTCTTTAATTTTATTAAAATACCAATACAAATTCATTAATCCAACTTCAAAACTTGAATTTTTTTATTAAATACTGAAATAATTAAATGTTTTATATTTAAATAGTTACTATCAACAAATTAATAATTTCCCAGAAATAATCATTAATGTTTCAACATAAATTTGAAAATAATTAATATGAAGCTTGAAAACTGAATTTAACTTATTTAATGATTTATATCAGAGTAACTATAATATAAAAATAATTTAAAATGCAGGTACATATACCTAATTAAAAAATATTTATTTTTTGAAATAAAAAATATAAAATAATTTTTAATAATAGTAAATTTTATATTATGAACTGTAAAAAAAACCTTTCATTATAATTTTTAAATAAAGGTTTTACTTTTAGCTGAATTTAAAAAAAAAAACTGTATGCAGGTTGAACACCAATTTATGACTCAATTAAGTTAATATATTACTAAACAATTAAATAGTTTATTTATAACTCAATATTAAGTTGAATACTAATTAATAATTATACACTTTTTTTAAGATGAGTAAAAAAAATGTATGCAAAAGAAACGTACTATAAATAGATTTTAAAAATTTTGATAATGATTTGAATTTACAATCATTTTCAAGAAAACTGAGTTTACATGTTTGGTTCTTTTATAAAATTTAGCTTATCAATTAATAAAATAATTTGGTATCTAGATATAACTTAATTATTAAAATTATAAAAAAGTAAAATTTATATATAGTATTTATTCATTTATTACTTTTACTTAATAGTTATGAAAGAAAAAATTTATGTAAGTATAGGTACCTAATTGAAGTAATAACTAAGTTCTTGTACATTCAAATTAGCATGCATATTGATATTATATAGATAATAAAATAGTTACATGGTTTCGTATTAAGATATTTTTTAGTAAATTTTAGAAATTTAAAATGAAATATGCATTATTCCTCTTTCATATAAAATATTAAATGAAACTTAGGTGTTTACATGCATATTGTAATACTTAATAATGTAAATAATAGTATTGAAAAAATTTAATGATTAGAAATATTTTAAGCAATACATTGAAAAAAACTTATTGTTTCTAAAGCAACTGCATCATTAATATAATTTCATGCGTTCATAAATTTTCATTTCAAGAAGTTTTTAACGATAATTTAAATTATCACCATCCTTATTGCAATATTACATAATTCACAGAAATCATGATACTTATATTATGTAAGTTTTTTGTATATTCTTTTTATTAAGTATTTTACAAATTATCTTTCTCGTTTCGATTTTATTTTATTTTTTTTTCTCGTTTTTATACACATTATTGTGTCAGTTATTCCATTGTTTTGATTGGTTTTTGCTTCATTTTAAAATACTATATTATAAATTATAATAATATACATTATATACATTACATTACATATACTTAAATAAATATAAATATTTGTAAAACTCGGTGAACTATAAAAAGAAACATATTTTCTTTTGTTGGTTAGCTTGAAGATAGAAAGTTAGATAGTCATAGTAGTATAATATATTTATAGTACCTTTATACAATAACTAGATATGCACATGCGATGACAATTAAAAACAAAACTAAAAAAAATAAAAAAAAAACTTATTATGATTAGAAACTAACTAAAAATATAATACTTATAAAATAATACGTTATACACATTCGTACATATCCATATATATGTATTTACATAAATATAAAAAAAAAATTATTTATTATATTTTGCAATTTTCTGTAAAATTATGTTTGTTCTTTTTTATTAAGTTATTCTTAAGAAATTTAAAATTACGAAAAAAATTTTTTATTCATTTTTGAACTTAACTTTGAAATTATTTTTATTTACGTAATTAATAAAACGGTTCCGATGTCGTACTTGTATTTAATTGGAATTTTGATTTTGAATTTTATATAAAGAAAAGTATTTCAATATTTTGATAAGTACTTAGGAAAAAGGATACAATGTTAAAATAACTAAATAGTAGAAATATAAATATTAGCTCGGTAATCTTGATTTTACATTAACTTTTAATTAAGTTTTGTAACATAGTTTATTAGTTCAAAATTGAAATTAATTCTTCCCATTCTGAAAAAAGTTATAAAATCCCTATATTTTATAAAGTTATAAGAAATATTATTATAATTATATGAAAAATTATGAAACTTGATATTAGTTGGTACCTATTAAAAAATTTAAAATTTATTATTATAAAGTAACACAAAAGTAGAAAAAAGTTTTATTCTAATGTTTAATTAAACTAAATAAAAGCTGATATTATTTTATATTTAACTGGTCACAACTTTTGTATTTTGATATGTATTATATCTATTAGGTAGGCAAAGGTGATAAAATTATACTAACTACGCTTTAAAACCGTTTAAGATATGTACGATTAATAAAATTTATTTACACTTTCTCTATTCGTTTTAAACATGTGTAAAATTTTAATTTAAAAATCAAATCTTAAAAAAAACATCATACTTGTGATTTTTTAATTATATAATTTTATTAATGTTGAAAAAAAATTAGCAGTAACAATTATTTTAAAAATGCAATGTTAAAATATATTTGCATATGTTATTATTTAGTATATATAGGTAAATAGTAAATACTTTAATAAGTATAAAATTAAATTATATATTAATGATTTTTTTAAATTCTTTATATATCCAGTTAGAAATTATACTTTATATTTCATTGGCGTTAGCTAATTTATTGTAATTTAAAATTATATAAATATTTAACTACGTTTAGTAGTTTTGTTTGCTAAACTTTAAAAATTCACATACCTAAGGTGTAAATCTCTTGAAATTTAAATAAAAAATAATCATAAAATTTTAAATACAATAACATCTATATTAAATTTAATTTTTTAAACTACTTAATATTCAAACCAATTTAATTATAATTTTTGGACTTTAATTTTTAGTTTTAGTTTTTTAATAATAAAGTTGCATCACTTTACTAACACAGTAACTCTTGTAAATGTTGACTTTTCAGTTTATTGTGATGGTTCACTAAGTACATTTACTGATGCTTGATTTAAACAATTCTGTGATACAATATTCATTTTATTTAAAATTAAAATTTTTCGTTTAAAATGTCTTACAGCAAAATTACAAATATGCTTTTCATAAGAATTATAATATTATGAGATATGTATTGATGATGGACCAACTTAATTTTTTTTTTTAAAACCAAAAATGCTATTTTATATTTGAAATTATTTTACCCTCTCATAATGCTATTCTTTAATCCTCAAAATTAAGTTTTATTCTCCTAACTTTAACTTTTTTCAGGTTTGTAATTATACAACTTACAAACCTATGTATTCAGGCATAGGGTAACTGCGACTTCATTTATTGAGTCATACATAACTTATAAGGGTTAGTTAGTTAGTATGTGTTTGATAGATTATTACTTTATATTAGTGTCATACTACAAAAAAAAAGTATCTACTATACAAAGATTAAATTTATTACGACAGTTTTTTCAACCCGTTATAAGTTATCTCATCCATTACTCGTTCTGCTTTTTGATACCCGAACCGAAATACCCGAAATATACATGCTCGGGTTTGTGTTCAACCTTCCCTGTCGAGTGGTATGATACATCATTTCCCATGAATATCTGACAGTAATATACCTACAGGGCTTTAGGAAAATGAAAATAATTCGAGAAAGTCTAGATATTGAAAGTTATCTTATGAAGAATGGAGAACGCATTGGCTAAGTTTGTGTTAGATTGCGTAAGATGAACTTGAAAATTTATTTAGACATAACTTGCCTAATACCCAACATGATTTTAAGGAAGCAAGACAAAAAATTGTTTTGTAGTAATTAATAGAAACACACTTTCATATAATACATAAGTATGTTTTAGCAATTTTGAATTTTAATATAAAAAATATATATTATTAATAAATCACCATCCTACATTTCTTCAAAAAGAAATGCTTTTAATTGTTTTTCATTAAAACCGATTATTCTTCTCCTGAATTAGAAAAGAAAAAATTTATTAAACGCTGAAATAATTAGTAGAATGCAAAAAAAAAATAAAGTAGATATGAAAAATAATATTAAATATAACATATGTCACAAAATAAGATAATAATCATATGCAAAAGAATGAAACGGAAAGCTTTGACAATTAAAAGAAAACTAAAAAACAAATAATAAAAAAAAAACTCATCTACTTTAAGGTAGGTAGATAGGTAATGAAAAGTTTCATTTCTCTTTAATGGCGCGGCGGTAAACGGCGCAGTTTTGTTTTTTTATGTTAAATATTAAATTTTTTTTTTTTTATTTTTTATAGACAAAGATCCAAAACGCTCTTAGTTTTTTTATTTATATTTTTTTCATGTAAACTTCAAATCTTCTATTTAAATCAATGTGCAAGAAAGGGATGAACAGTAAAATTCTAACCAATAAAAACATACCTCTGACCATTTTTGATTATTTTTTCTTTCTTCTTTTTTTTGTTTCTAATCCTCTATATAACTTTATTTTTTTAATAAAATTATTTTTGTAAAATTTTTAAAACAAATTTAATCCATTGTTAAAAATAGACTTGAACACATTCTTTAAAATTTTCGATATTTTTTATTCTTTTAAAAAAAAAAAGTGATAGATTAAATATGATTTTAGGTATATGTACTTAGAAAAAAAATTTATTGAGTAGCACATATACATATACGATAAAGGTACGCTAATAATTGTTGATGATAACTTTACATAAAGGAAATATTTCACACACGCGAGTTATTATTATTTTAAACAACATTATACCAAAAGTTAATAATTATATCATA
Organism: Dolichopus griseipennis; assembly: GCA_963082915.1. Lineage (NCBI taxonomy): Eukaryota > Metazoa > Arthropoda > Insecta > Diptera > Dolichopodidae > Dolichopus > Dolichopus griseipennis. The sequence goes on along the minus strand of CAUJBZ010000301.1, from coordinate 61,937 downwards.
AAACCGATTTCATATTGTTTTCAGAACTTAAATTACTTTTTCTTTATTTTTATTTAAATTTTTATTAGAAAAAAATTTCACCAACTATCTAGACACAAAAATTCTTACAATGGAGCGCTTGAAAAATTACCGAACTGCAATGCAATACAAAAATCACAATTTTTTATTAATAATTTGACAGTCGGATTTGAAGTTTTATGTATTCACAATAGTTTTAAGGGCTGAAATTTTTTGAATATATAATTTTAGAATTTTTTTCAGCTTTTATCGTTTAACATTTTTCGTAATTTATAAACAAATTCTTTTAAGTTAAATTTTAAATATTCAATAAATAATATCGTATCTAATTTATTAAATAATAATTTTGTATATGATTTAATAATTATACACTATATGGAAAGAATATGATCAGAAGAAATTACAATTTAAACAATATTTGTATAAAAGACTATATAAAAGACGATAATATAAAAGACTAATTTTAATAGTAAATAATTAGTATCCAAATATATATTTTTATGAATGCTTTAAATAATTTATACACATTTATTTTTTAGTATACACATTAATTTTTAGGAATTTATTAAATCTTGTATTATTTAAAAAATAATAAGTTATATATATAATATAAATTTTTCTTTTCATAAAATGTAATAATAGTTACCGATTGCTGAACAAGATCAATCAATTTAAAAATTTTTACACGCCATTTTTAATAATTAATTAAATCGCTATTGTGAATTTTGACATTCCATGTTTTGAATATTTAAATTTTTTTGTTTTGTGTTTTTTTTTTTTTATTTTAAGTCAATTTTAAATTTTACTGACGGATCCGAATTTGTTCTGTTATTTTGATTTTTGAATTTTTATAATTTATAATAAAATAGGGAAACATTTAAGGTAGTAGGTAAGTTTTTATTATAAATTTTCGTTTTTTTTCTTGTTGTTTGTTAATTAATTTGTTTGGAATATCTTTTAAAACCTACAGGTGTCTAATTTAAGATAAACTTTGTAACTTCCAAGAACAATGGAAATTTTATCATCAGCGCGTACTACTATTCTCTTGGATTTTCAACATTTAGAGAAAATCTGTTCATATGAAAACGGTCAAAATGAATCTGCTGATTTTCAATTTTTTAATGGAAAAAATATGTTCACACAAATAAATAAAAAAAATGGTCTAGAATTTTTACAAATTAGACCGAATAATCGGGTAGATATAAGTACAGGGTTTATTGATATTGAAAACAGATATGAAAAATATGAAATACATAGACTGCGTAAAATGAAAATAGAAAATTTATATTGTGTGGCTTCTTTAAAAGCATATGAAATTGCTTTAGGAATGTCTAATGGAGAAATTCGTATTCTTAATTATAAATCAAATGAATATATTAGTAAATTTCCTGCCGAAACTTCAAAACACAGTGTAATAAGCTTAGATTATAATCAAACAGATGAATATTTAGCATCTGTTTATGAAAATGGTTCAATAAATATATATGGCATGAAAACTAAAGCAAAATTGGAAACATTAAATTTAGATGAAAACTCTACACTTGCCAGATTTTATTCAAAAAAAAGATTCCGTTTAGCAATTGCATCGTATAGAGGTTCAGTTTTCATATATGATGTTCAAGCCCATAGGAAAATATTTCAATCAATAGAAGCGCACTCGGCTCCATGCAGAGATATTGCAATGTCAGCCGATAACTCAGATTTATTATTTAGTGCTGGATATGATTCAGTAATAAACATATATGACATTAAGAAAAGAATTAGAGCTCAGCAAATAAAATGTCGCTATCCATTATCAACTATTGCTGTATCTGAATGTGGTACATACTGTTGTGTTGGTAATTTAAAAGGAGAACTAATATCATATGATTTAAGACTGTTAAAAAAACCACTAATTGAGCGTAAAATACATGATTCTGCCGTGATCCGTGTAGGTTTTTTACCAACGACAACATCAAGTAGGCAATCAACTTTATTTCCATCTCAGGTAAAGTTAAATTTAACTAAATGTTATACATCTTTTAATATCTTTATTTTATTTTTAGATTTCACATGATAATAGTACAGATCAAAATACTTTGTCAACTTTGAATAATGAACAAAAGCGAGATTCCTTTTATGAATACATAGAATTTCAAAATTTACATGTAAATTGCAGAAAATCTGATGCAACTGAAAATGGGATAAGTGCAACGAGAAAAACCCGGGAAAGTTTTGATTGGGAACAATTAGCAACAAGAAAAAATGAAACAGATAGGCGATTAAGCAGCAAAATGCCTTTAACTTTGATGAAAAAAAAACTTGCAAATGATTTTTCACCAATGAACCGTCTTTCTTCTGCATGTGATTTATCTCGAGGGAATTCTCATACATCTGATTTAAAATTAAATCAAGATTCTAATATTCTTGAAGAGGTAGATGAAGAAAATTTACTAACTGAAAATGAAAATCAAAAAGATGAAATAAAAGATGAAGAAAATTCTATTCAAAAAGATGATGTTGATATGTTTTTAAAAGTTCCAAATAAAAATACTAATAGCAGTACACCAAATAATTTGCAATTTCATAAACATAATCCGCAAGAGCAACATACTAAAAATACTAATGGAGAGAACTTTGCAATAAATCTTGAAATTTTGAATCAAATAAAAGAATTACGATTAGATGTTGAAAAAAAATTTGAATATTTAGAAAATGAAATAAAATTTAATGCAGAAGCAAATAAGTTCAATTTATATTCCCAGAATTGTAATTTTTGGAATAAACAAACTAAAGTTAATAATGATATATGCGATGCATTAGATATTTTATTGCATTCAGATGATTTCTATCAAGATTATTGTCGTTTAAAAGAAGAAAATGAAAAGTTAAAATTAACCGTTGAGGAATTAAGTAAAAAGGATTTATTTTAAAATGATAGGCTATATAATATAAAGATTAACGTTTTAATTTTTTTTTATATACTTTCATATGTTTTAAATATAAATGTTAATAGAAAGAAAATTAGATTTAATATTTTTAATTTTTAGAATTGTTTTTTATTACTTGTAAAGTGGTTAATTTTAATTGCATGTATCATTATTCATTATACATCTATCAAATAAACACTTTTTATTTAAAATTAAAAATACTTTTTATAATTTTTTTATCAATTTATTTTCATTTTTAGTTGTTTACTTTGTATGTAATTACTTTAAAACTAAACTAATATTTATATTAAGAAAAAAATAAACAGCAAAAAAAAAGATTTCTTACATGTTGTTTATTTTATTTTAACTTTATATTTATCTCCCTCAGCATTTATTTAATACTATGGTTTTTGCCTAGGTTTCAAGTTTTTTTCTTTTGAATAAAAGGAGACTTGAGTTCATATTTATTTTATTTTAGTTTTTTTAATTTAAATAATTTAAAATCTTTTATTTTTCAATTATTATTTGCAGACAAGCCTTTTATTAAGATACATTATATTAATTTTTTTGAATTATATCAAAAGAAAATTTATTTCAGTTAATTGATATTTAAGTAACTTTAAAAAGAGTTAAAATGGACTATAAATTTTATATAAGAATAATGAATGAGATTAATTGAAATTTTTTTTTAAAAATAATTTTCGGTTAAAGCATAGTATAATCATCATTAACAGATTATTAATAAAATCAATTGCATTAATATATGTTTTCTAATGAAAATTTTCCCAGGAAATAAGTTGAAGAGAATTAAAAATACATATATGCATTAAAGTACCAAAATCACAAGAAATTTAATTAAATTAAATATTTGATTACAAATAACAAGTAATTTTTTAAGATTTTTAAAGTTTTTAATGTTATTTGTAATAATTTCAAATATATTTTTTATTGAAATATCTCATGGTTGAAAAACGAACATTTTATTAAATAAAAAATAAAAGAAATTAGATTTAAAAATATAAAGTGATATAACGTTTTAAAACTATTATCAAATTTTATTATATAAGGTAAAAAATAAATCGTATTTGATTTCCTAATTGAAAAGTATTAGTAACAAAAGTTGGAAAAAAAACCTACTAATAAATTTCTTTTGTACATAAATTTAGTATGAATAAAAAGTAAATATAAAAGTATTGTTGAAATCCTTTTTTAACGAAATAGAAATATTTAACATTTAAATGGATACTTTCATTTATTTTTTTTAATTCTTCATATTAATGTTAATATGATCTTTGATCTACACAAATTTTTCCATTTACCATTCACATATTTTTGTTTTTACCTTTTTTTAAAATAATTTCTAAATAAAATTTAGTTTTTTTCTTTTTTTTTTTCTTTTAATAATTTATATGTATATATATATTTAAATAAATTCATTTTTAATTATTTTTTTATAATTTTATTCGTTTGGCCTTTTTTCGCTGTGTTTTCGTGTAAATTCTTCAGCATTTTTGAAAAATTTTTTACGATCTTTTAAATATTCTTCAGCTAAATCACCGCGTAATGGATGTTCTGGTTCTGGATCATTTACAAGGGCTATTAATGCGCTAATAACTAAAAATAAAAAAATTAAAATATTTTTATTTAAACGCATATTAACTTACCTTGATCTGTTTTAGTTGCTGGTTTCCAATTTTCAGTACTAATTATAGGCAGACATACTTGACCCTTTTCATCAATATTAGGATGATAGATTTTAGTTTTAAAATGAATTTTAGGGGGTTTAAATGGATATTCAGCAGGAAAAGTGATTTCAATACGAAAGGCACCTTTGTTATATGGAGGATTTTCCTGTGATTTTAATGATCAAAAAAAGTATATTTAATTTAATACCATCAAGGATAAAGTAGGTAAAGAACTAAAATTAACAATATCAAAAACAAGATAAAAAAGTTAAAAATAGATTTATTGCATCCCACTGCTAATTGAAAATTTTAATTAATATTCAATTTTTAATTATAGAATATTGAAATTTTTACTTATTTAAAAAAAAAGCTTTTTATGAAAAATAATAACTCTTATGAAATTACTAAGTGATTCTAACTTTTTCTTTGTAAAAAAGGTGAACTGATTAGATATGATTCATAAAAAAAAATGCATTAAAGATACTTACCGGTACAATTAAACCCGTCCAATATAATAAATTTTGTTCATCAACTTTGATATCTCTAAATGATTTTAAACCGGAACTTTGTAAATCCGCTAATTCCTTAAATTTTATATAAAAATATATTTTGTTAAAAACTTCTCAAAAAAATTAGCAAGCAATTTTTTCTTTGTACAATATGAAGGTTATTTTATAGTTGTAGTAAAATTAAATGAAAATAACTTGATTAAAATTTCTTGTATTTATATGTTAGAATGATTTTATTTAATTTGGTTTATATAATGATAATCATGTTAATTATAATAAATATGTTAATTAAATCCTTACTTTTTGAAGCCTTCTCGTCGCAGACATTTTTACTTTTATGACTTTTATATTTTGACAATTGGGAATTTTTAAACTGGCAGCTTTCTTCTAATTATTTTATCTAAATGTCAAAATGATAATAAGAAATAAAATGTTGCAAGTCAACTAAGGTGCTAGCTCTAAGTTATTATAATTCGTGTAAAATTAATTAATTCTTGTAAAATTCTTAGCTTTAATTTGCTAAATATGTTTTAAATAATAATATGTATCTCAAATTGATATTTTCTCTTATGGGTCTTCATTTATTGTTTTGAACAATATATAATAATCTTGTTTTTATTCGATGATGCTCTGTTCCTTTACAATTTATTCATCTGAACGTAATTGTTTTTAATTTTCAGTTAATGTCAATTGTCAAATTAAAGCAAGCTGTCATTTTAAAACTTTACACTAGACGTGGCTTTGAATACGACGAAAAATTGTTTAGAATAATTCAATTTCAATATTTCTCTTTAAGATGGAAAACCAAACTAAATTATTATTACTATTAGCTTTTATATGCCATTTTCTTTATTGTAGTAATGCATTTGTAATAACTGTAGATGCACACACGGAAGAATGCTTCTTTGAGCAAGCTGATGCCGGAACAAAATTAGGTAAGATTTGATTATACATATTATTTTTTTAGAAAAAGCTAAAATGTTTATAATAATTTTTTTGAAGGACTTACTTTTGAAGTAATTGATGGAGGATTTATGGACATTGATGTTAAAATAACAGGACCACAACAAAATATAATATATAATGGTGAAGGTGAATCATCTGGAAAATATACATTTGCAGCACATACATCAGGATTATACACAGCATGTTTTGGCAATATGAAATCAACTATGACACCAAAAATTGTTATGTTTTCAATAGAAGTGGGTGATGCACCAAGATCAACAGCTGGTGCACCAGATAAAGAAGAAGTCGGCCATACAAAATTAGAAGATATGATTCGTGAATTATCTGGCACATTAACAAGTGTGAAACATGAACAAGAATATATGCATGTATGTATAAAACCCTTTTTTTAGGATGTTATAATAAAAGCCTTAGAAAGTTTAAAAATCAACAAATTTTTTAAACAAAATAATTTGTTTTTTAGGTTCGTGATAAAATTCACAGATCGATCAATGAAAGTACAAATTCCCGTGTAGTGATGTGGTCAACATTTGAAGCCTTAGTTCTTGTTGTAATGACTGTAGGACAAGTATATTACTTGAAAAGATTTTTCGAAGTAAAACGTGTTGTTTAAAAAAAAGATAAAATTTTTGAGTTAATTTTAAATAAATTTTAAAGAAAAATTATAGGTTCCATAATAAATATTTATGTTTTTTTATTTCTAATGTTATTTTTGATTTTGTCTAATACAAAAGTTCCAGTTTTTTTTATTAACATTTAACTTTAAGTAATTTAAATATTCATTTCAGCACGTTATAAAATATAGATTATTGAAATTAAAATTAACTATCACACGAGCTATAAGATGTAAAGTCGACGCGTGTTACCAATAATTTATAAAATTTTAATTGAAATTGAACTATGCATAATTAACTTTATATTATAATTAAAAGTCCTACAAAAACATATTTAATAATTCTGAACCACAGGCGAAGGCAAATATGCAAATATGAAAAAAATAATAAAAAATGATAAAAATTGAAATGGTATAAATTGTTTGATTATAAATACGTTCGTTTTTACTATTTATGCTCTAGTGGTGAGTTTTTGTACTAAAAATTTACGATACAGACTTGATATACAGATGCTTATTGACAGGGGCAAATTCCAATCCAGAATTTGAATACGGTAATCCTTATCTGGTTTATTTTATTATTTTCACTTGTGTTTTGTTAAGTTTGGGAACATTTACCAATAAAAAAAAAATTTTGCAAGTCAGCTGAATAAATAATTTTAATAAAAAATATGTCTGAATTAAGATATGATGGAAAAGTTGCTGTAATAACTGGTGCCGGTGCTGGTCTTGGTCGTGAATATGCACTATTGTTGGGATCAAGAGGTGCAAAGGTTGTTGTTAATGATTTAGGAGGCCATTTTGATGGAGAAGGTCAATCGACTAAAGCAGCTGATGTAGTGGTTAAAGAAATTGAAGCTTTAGGTGGAGTTGCTGCTCCAGATTACAATAGTGTTGTTGATGGAGATAAAATTATTGAAACAGCAATTAAAAATTTTGGTCGAGTTGATATTCTTATTAATAATGCAGGAATATTGCGTGATAAGTCTTTTGCTAATATAACTGATAAAGATTGGGATTTAATTCAAGATGTTCATGTCAAAGGAAGTTTTAAGACAACCCGTGCTGCTTGGCCTTATTTTAAAAAACAAAAATATGGCAGAGTTATTGTAACAGCAAGTAATTCTGGTGTATATGGTAATTTTGGACAAGCGAATTACAGTTCAGCCAAATTAGCCTTAGTAGGATTAGCAAATACTTTGGCAATTGAAGGTGAAAAATATAATATTCATTCAAATGTTATCGTACCAACTGCTGCTTCAAGAATGACAGAAGGAATTTTACCAGATATTATGTTCCAACAATTAAAACCCAATTTAATAGCTCCAGTCGTTGTATATTTATGTCATGATAGTTGTGAAGATAATGGATCTATTATTGAAAGTGCTGCTGGTTGGGCTACAAAAATTCATTTTGTACGTGGAAAGGGTGCAGTCTTAAGAAAATCTTTAGATGAAACTAATATTAAACCAGAAGTGGTTAGAGATAAATGGCATCAAGTAACTGATATGTCTAAAGCTAAAAGGTAAAAATACAAAATTTTAATATGGTCAAAGTAAAAAGTGAATAAATTAATTTTAGATTTAATGCTATTCAAGAAGCCAGCGGAAATCTACTAGAAATTATTGAAGAATTGCAAAATGGAGAAGGGGAATGTGAATATCAAGACACTTTTAAATTTGGATTCAAAGATTTGATTTTATACTCGTTAGGAATAGGAGCATCAGTAACTAATAAAGAAGATATGAGATATTTATATGAAAATCATGAAGAATTTGGGCCCTTCCCAACATACTTTGTACTTCCGGGACTAATGTTAAGTATGGGGAGTTCCTTGGTTGCTTCAGCTATAAAGCATGCACAGGTTGATTTTTCAAATATTTTACATGGTGAACAATATCTTGAAATTGTAAGTGATCTACCAAAAGAAGGTGAGTTAATTACAAAAGGTGAGGTTTTTGATGTTATGGATAAAAAATCTGGAGCTGCCGTTGTTACAAATTGTGATAGTTATGATCAATCTGGAAAATTACTTATCAAAAGTCAAAGTACAACATTTGTTGTTGGTGCTGGCAATTTCAATGGAAAGAAAGATCCTAAATCTGGTGTTGTACCCATTTTAAAAAATCCTAATAGAAACCCAGATAAAAGTGTAGTTTATAAAACAAGTGCAGATCAAGCTGCTTTATACCGTTTATCAGGAGATTTGAATCCTTTACATATGGATCCGAATATGGCTATTATGGCCGGATTTAAAACTCCAATATTACATGGTCTTTGTAGTTTAGGATTTTCAGTTAGAGCTGTATTAAATGCATACGCTGCTAATGATGCAAACTTATTTAAAGCAGTAAAAGTTCGATTTTCAAATCCAGTTATACCTGGTCAATCTTTAAAAGTTGATATGTGGTGTAATCCCAGTGAAAAGAGAATTTATTTTAGAACAATTGTTGTTGAAAATAAGAAAGAAGTTATTTCTGGAGCTTATGTCGATTTAAAGAATGTTATAAGTGCAAAACTTTAAAAAGGTGTGCATGAATTTAAAATTTTATTCCATTATATTTTACTTCAATTAAAATTTATTAATTGATTTTATATCGTTTTATTAAAATTCATATTAACAAACATTTGTATACCTATTATTTTTTGTAATATTTATCTATTATTTTCAAAATATGGTGATTGATTTTTATATTAAAAAATAAGTTAAGTCATTAATTTGTGTTTCTTTTTTTTTGTGTAATACCTATATTGAACAAGTATATGATTTATTACTAGAAACAGGATAATTGTGTAACGGTTGCTACAAGAATATTTTCCCAAGCCCGTTGACTAAAAAACAAAAATCTGTATAATTAACTAGAGCTGTTAGTATGTAACTTATATCGCAATATAGTTTCCAATTATATTAATTTAATATTTATATTATTAAGAGCTTTTATTTTCAATATAAAAAATTATCATACCAAAATTTGAATACATAGGCTTTTTCCACATTCCACAATTTTTATCACGGTTCAACACCCTCCACTAACTAGGCTAGTCGCTGACCACCATTTCACTTTACCACTTATATGTATATCACTTATACCAAAAATTATCCGTAATCCAATACATTCTACAATCAAAAAAGTTGCTCTTCTCTCACTTCACTTCACTTTGATTTCCAATTTCCATATTTCATATTTCATAATTCATTCAAGAAAGAGTCAAGCAAGACTTTTAAAATCAAAATAAAAACAAATTCTCCATAAAATATGACATAAGAGAAAATGACATGTTAACATTTAACACTTCATTCAATTGAAAAGAAAAAGAGAAAAAGTTTAGTCATTATCGAAAATCTTGTGATAATAATTTTAAATACATAAATACCTATAGCAATACATAATTTTTTAACATTTTTATTTATTTTTAATCGAATTGTCTTCCATTAAAAATTAAAATTGTTTTACATAATAGCCGGTAAACCTTTGGAAAGCTAGTATTTGTACAAAACTTAAGAATTAAAAAATACATATTATTTAAAAAAACTAAAATAAAAATATTGGTAAATCAAGGTCAACACTCAACAGCTGTTAATCTATTATTTTCCGTTTGCTGCCTAACTATTCTTAATATAAAAAGAACGATAATTAACTGCCTAAGTCATAGTATAACCTCCTAAAACTTAAATACAATACATTCGCTAACTAAAATCAATTGAAAATGAAATTGTTAAGCTCAGTTGGAAAACAATTGTCAACGATAGTTGTTGCAAACAATCGTAATATTAAATATAATATTTTAAACTTACAAAAAACCTTTTATTCTTATAATATGGCTAATATTGCTCCAAGAATTCAATTTAGCGAAGACTTCTTCTTTCGTCAGGTAATTAATATATTATATATATTTTAATTACTAGCAATTTAAATAATTTTTTCAATTTAAGCTTTTTGATACTGAAAGTAGTACATATACGTATTTATTAGCTGATATAAATACAAAAGAAGCCGTAATTATTGATCCGGTTTTGGAACATGCTAAAAGAGATGCTCAATTAATAAAAGAATTAGATTTTACTTTAAAATATGCAAGTAAGCATAACTAATTGTTTATTTTAAAAAGAAATTGGCTCAATAAGATTTTACTTTTTACGGTTAAATTTAAAAACTTTCTTTTTTAATAATTCCACAATTTTTTAAGTGAATACACATATGCATGCTGATCATATTACTGGTACTGGATATTTAAAACAATTAATACCTGGGTCTGAAAGTGTTATTTCTAAAGCAAGCGGTGCAAAAGCTGATAGGCATATTGTTGACCATGAAATAATTCTATTTGGGCGTCATGAAATTGAACCACGTTCAACACCTGGACATACAAATGGGTGTATGTCTTTTGTTATACATGAACAAGGTATCGTTTTTACTGGTGATACTGTCTTAATTAGAGGCTGTGGTAGAACTGATTTTCAAGAAGGGGATCCTAAAACATTATATAATTCAGTTCACTCGAAAATATTTTCATTACCAGATAATTATAAATTATATCCAGCTCATGACTATAAGTAAGCTTATTTTTTAAAAAAGTTTTTTATTTTGTGTCTAACGTTATTTAGCAAATACATACTAATAACATTTTAAAAGTGCAAAACAAATATTTTTTACGGTTACTTAGTGACCAATATTTGTGAGTTGTGACTTAATTAATTTTTAAATATTTTTTTAGGGGACAATTAGAAAGTACTGTGTATGAAGAAAAAACTTATAATGCTCGTTTAACCAAAAGTCTTAAAGAATTCACTGATATTATGAATAATTTAAATTTACCATATCCAAAAAAAATTGGTAAGAAATTACAGGGTAAGAAACATTTTACAGAATACATAATTGAAATGATATACTTTTAGATATTGCAGTTCCAGCTAATCGAGAATGTGGAATTCATGATATTCCAAAATAAACTTGAAATTAATTAAATTTTTATATAAATTATTTACATATAATATATGAACCTAAATTACAATACGAATTTGTAACACAAAAATCAGAGTTAATTTAAGTTTTAAAGCATTGAAATATATGTAAAATTTATATCTGTTTTTAAATAAATTTGTGTTTATTATTTATTTTTAAGTAGTTACTTACATAATTTTAAAATTATCATGAAAAAAATCAACCATAACATGAATTTCATGCTTCTATATTACAACTTTGAATACGTGAATGTATGTAAATTTAATTTTTATACATAGGAAAATTAAAAGGTGTTAATTTATTTTAAATAAACATTATTATATTCTTATAAATTAGGCAAGTAAAAGTTTGTTATAAATCAATGCAATTGTTAATTGTTGATATTATACTTTACAAATTTAACGAAAAAAAGAGTTTACATATTATGAAATTATGGTAATTTCGTTCTTAGATCGTTAATCCACTTATAATAATATCTTTAGTTTTGTTATACTTATTTAAATTTTTTTTATTGACCACATCATGTCAAACTAAATTAACGAAATTACTTATCGGTAAGAAAAAAGTTATCTTATCCGTTTATAAGTATTTTAATGATTATAATTGATAAAATAATATGAATATAAATTTAACTAGAAAATTTTTATTCTTGCAATTTAAAAATAAGAATATAGAAAAATTAAAGTTATTTAAGTTTAAGACAATTTTATTTCTAAGTAACGTTGTCATATCGATACCATGGCATGAATTTTTAATTTTAATAAACATATAATAAAATACCCATAGGTAAAACAAAATTCTGAATAAAAGTTTTTATATGTTTCCATTTAATATCATTATCAGAAGATCTTTGCTGATGACTTTATTTTGCAATTGAATGAATTTTAATGCTATTTTTTTTTTACTTTGTGTTCCCAAAAAAAAAATAAGACTAAATATTATATATATCTGTATGTATTATGTATTTTGGTAATAACAACAAAATACTTTACTTATGTATATCAATAAGTTATTTATAAGTCTGATAACTGATCAATGAATAGTTATACATACCCACTTACATTCGATGTCCATACTCTATATACATATATTAAGGTTTAGATATACAAATATAATATAAAAATTATGCACATTCATGTCTTGATAAATTTATGAAGTAGAATTAATTGGATTATTATTAAAACAAGAAATGCATATAAAGAGGAATAATGGTAAAAAGGCAAACCGATTGAAATATGAGAAGTTACTTTTTAGCTTTTTAGAATTTAATATTTCTTATGTGATTTTTAAAGTTAGACATAAAAAAAATAAAGATATTAAAGGTATATACATACCTACGACAAAATAAAGATTCTACGAATTTTTTGCAAACTACTATTGAAAACAAATATATACATATACCTATTATGTACATAAATATATTTTTATTATTCTTGAATTACAGACTTACCATAATTTGTATTTATGTTTTTTTTTTTTTCAATTTTTAGTTTAAAAAAGCTTAAAATTTAAAATGAATTGTTCAATGAATAGTAAAATCTTTTCAAAACACTTACGTACATATGCAATTATGTACTTAATTCTTCAAAAAACATATATAAAATTATAATTAATTAAAACAAATCTGTAACACGATGTTGCATTCTTCTTGATAAACCTTGATTAACATCCATTGCAAGATTAATAAATATAAAATAATACATTAAAGAACATTTTAATGACAATTAAAATATTAAGGCCCCTCTCGGCGATACAAGAGATTTCTAAAAACAATTGTTATAAGTACATAAAAAAGTGTTAATTACCTTGAATAAATGAATATTATTTTAGATCCCATCCAAACTATAAAACTAATTTAAATACCAAAGTTAATGTAAGTATTCCGACCAAACAAATCCTTAGAACAAAGTGATCTTAACCAAATCTAAACAGAGTTTCTAAAAAGTTGTATGTACATATTATGTAGTTTTTAAACAAAAAAAAAATCACTGAAAAATTTATGTGAAAGATGCTTTTACAACATTTAATGCATTTATTGTTTTCGAAATACTCTGTAATAGAAATATTTAATATGAATTTTTATAACATTATGTAAAATGATTTAAAATTAATTTGCATAGATACGAGTATGTAACTAATCTTTTACCAAAAATTTCAGTGACTAATTACATAAATTTCCATTTTGTTTTTATAATCATACTACATAACTGTAATAAGTAGCAAAAAAACTTCACAGTAGTATGAGTATATATTTTAATTATTTTGACAAGTTCATAACAGTATGTAGTACGTTTAAGCTCTTTCCATATGTTTAAAACCTTTTGAGGTTGAGAATTAATGTAGAAATATAAAAATATATTTCTATATAATTACATATTATTATATATCTATTATGTGTATGTAAATAAATTATAATAATATAATATTGAATTTTTTTTTTTTAAGAAATTATTTATTTTCCCCTATTATAATTTTCATGAAAGGACATTTTTAAAACCCAAAAATTTTTCGAAATGATGAAAAATCCGAGAAATAAAATATAAATATATGTAGCTAGAGCTTTTTAAATTAAATTTCCTTTTTATAAACGTATTTTGTAATAAGTACCTATATATATTATATATTTGTATGCATGTACCTATGTATATAATTTAAATTACTTTTTTATGTGAGTAAAAATGTACGTACATAAAAGTTATTTTAAAAAAAAACTTTATTTTCGAAAAAATAGTGAAAAGTAGAAATTTAGAATGAATTCAATGTACAAATTTATATATGTATATTTTATATGCATACTTTTATGCATATAAATATTTAATGAAATTTAACTTTACAAACATTTTTTTAAAATTTTTATTAGTACGCATGCCTTCAAAAAAAATTAAATACCGAAAATGAAAACAAAGAAAAATAAAATAAATGAAAATGAAGTTGGCAGCTGAATCATTTTAAATAAATAAAATTATATAAATACTGCAGCAATGTAGATACTAAAGTATAAATTATTTTGTGAACTTATGTATATGATTGAGTTGAAATTATCAAGTTGAGTTCAAATGTTTTCTTGAATATCTAGTATGTCAAGTGAAGGTACATATCGGTAGGGGGTTATCTTAGGGAATAGATTCTTGGGAGTGACTGTATATTATGAATTAATTATACATTTATTTCTGATGTTTAAAGCGTATTTGTTTCTCTTTTTGTATCCCGCAATCTAATGAAATGAGAATGTAATTTTTTAATAGAACGACGTAAATAAGTTTGCTAAAAGCAGTAATAATTTTATATATTTTGTAAGGACACTAACACCTGTTCTAAAGAAATTAAACAATTTATACTTCCACTCAAAATGGGAAACAAGGATGCTCATCATATGCTCATCATGGCGTAGGACGGCTTATAGAAATTCGTTTGTCATGCATCACGTGTTTCTCCAAGTTCGATTTAGTTTAATTTAAGAAAAACATTAACATATTCTAAAACTCTTATCAAATTTTCTCCATCTCTCATAATCTAAAAATCCTAAATAACCTCCACCATAATTCCAAAACCCTTCACAAGTCTCTTTCTATAGATTGGTTCAAAAGACTTGTGATTTTGGTGTTGTAATACCGCATTTTACTCAAAGAAACACCGCACAGTTTCAATATGATGGTTTTCGAGCTTTCTATTCCCTCATAAAAAACAAATAATACTTTTCAACCGTATTTTTATTAATTTTTATTTTAAGTTAATTTTAAATTAATTCTTAATTAAACTTACATGCAATAAAATACTAAATAAATTAAATATAAACCTAAAATAAAATAAAATATTGCAGAAAATTCAATACGCACATCCTAAAAGGTTGTTCTATCCTACATTCCACAATATTCTAATGGTTTTAAAAAAATTTAATTTTCGCGGTTTATTTTTTGACATTTCTTAGTTTAAATTTTTTGTCGGTATTGAATGGTATTGAATCGGTATTCTCTATTCAATTTTTTCGTTATTTCGGGAAAATAAATTTATAAAAATTTATAAAAATAATAAAAGAATATATTTTAATAATAATTAAATGTTTTTAAATTGAAAATAATATCATATTTGTAAAATTAAAAGTGATATTTTGCATTAAAAAAATCAAATAAATTTCAATATTGTTAAATCGCGGTTGTGTATGTGTGTTTGTATTAGAATTGTATTCTATTTCAAGGTTTTCTAACGGTTTCATTTTATTTGCCGCACTTTTTATATTCCACAAATTCTAATGGTTTTCAAAAATTTAAACTTCGCGGTTTATTTTTTGACATTTCTTAGTTTAAATTTTTTTTGGCGGTATTAAATTGCACTAAATCGGTGTTCTCTATTCAATTTTTACGTTATTTCGGGGAAATAAATTTATAAAAATTATTTAAAATAATAAAACAATATATTTTAATAATAATTAAATGTTTTTAAATAGAAAATAATATAATATTTGTAAAATTAAAAGTGATATGGGCATTAAAAAATAATCAAATAAAATTCAATATTTTTAAATCGTGGTTGTGTGTGTGTGTGTATTAGAATTCTATTCTATTCCAAGGTTCTTGTAACGGTTTCATTTTATTGCCGCACTTTTTATATTCCAATCAAAATTTTATAATTTAAATGATATTCAATCCATATATAAAACTTTTAATCAGTATATATCATTTCATAGGAATTTTTGTTTTAAATTCTATATTATTAAACAAAAAACGCCCATTAAAATCACATTGATGTCATTAAAATTAATGATTACTGATTATATATTAAAAACAATCAAAATAAACATCGAATACTTATAGGTATAGGTACATATATAAATTAGAGCATTTTGAAACAATTAATTTAATTTTGTTAGAAATACTGTTATTGACTTTGGGTTAAAGATACTGGAATCTTCAAGAAATTTTTGAATCAAAACTTTTAAACAACAGTCGTTTTACAGATTCTAAAAATTAATTGTTTTCAAAGATAATTATATTTAAGAATATAAAATTGTATTCCAAAATATTTTAAATCAAAATTATACACTCTCAATATTTATAAAATTGATATTTAAAATAAAAAGTCGGAAATAATTTTTATTAAAAAATTTAATCATATTATATATAGAAAAAAAAATGACATGAGTCATTTCATTCGTTTCTATTCTCTTCAACAAAATTTGTGTTCACTCTTAAATTCATCTCATGTTTACATATACAATATTAAATGGACAAGCCCATCATCTATTCATCCATATAGTATTTCCAAAAAATTTTAATTCAAAAAATTATGTTGACTACTGTATATATATGAAAAAAAAAAAAATAAGAAAAAAAATAAAAATTAGTATCTGCGTTTTAAAATTATTTTTTTGTACTTATATAGATTTCCCCTTTTTTTAAATATATATATTATTTATTACATATTTATCTGCATATACACACCTATATACAAAACTTTTTGGCAGAAAAAAGCCCTTTTCGATATTCAGAAATTTTTAAAATGAAAAAAATAAGGAAAATTTGAAAGAATTTTATAAATATATATGCATTAATAGTATATATACAAATATTCATACATATATTTCGAATAATTCGATACAATTTAAAAATATTATATATCAATATATATATAAACACACATAATAATGTTCTATATGAAAAATATTGGAGAGCAAAAAAAAAAAAAAAAATAAAATTCTGACGAAGTAAAAATTTCTTGTATTTCGTAGTTTAGAGTTATAGCAGACGACATACGTTTCGGTCATACTTTTGGCGTAACAACGGTTATAAAACAGTGTAAAAAAAAAATAAGAATGTAAAATAAATTTTTTTTTTTATAAAATAAAATATATATATATAATTTTTTTTTTAAGTAAATTCCAATACATAAATATATATATATATAATTTTTCTGAAATTATAATTAAAAAAAATTTAATAAAATATAAAAATTAAAAAAAAAAAAGAATAAATACCTTTATAAAAAAAAAACTGAATTTAAATATTATTGTGAATAATTTACAAACATAAGAAAGGAAAAAATTGTGAATTAAAATTTAGAATAAAAAAAAAAGTCAATTTTTTTTTTAGTACATATTAAAAAAAAAATAAAAAAAAAAAAGAGAAAAACAACTTGTGTTAGAAAAAAAGGATCAGAAAAAAGTTTTATTTTTTTGTATATAGGCGTGTGCTGCTCGGTTGCATTCGCCGATTTTTTTTTTGTTTTTTTTTTTTTTTTTTTATATTTATTTTTGATTTTTTAATTTTAAATTTATTGTTGTTTTTGTCTAAGAAAATTTTTTTTCCAATTATTTCGAAATTAAAAAAAAAGGGAAATATTTTTAAGAATTATTTTAGTATTAAGTGGTGAAATATAATTTTTTGATTTTGAAATTCGAACATAAAAAAATATCGAAATCGAAAAAAAAAGGAAATAAAAAGAGCCCAAAGAAAACAAAAGGAGAGAAAAAAAATGAAGGAAATAAAATATCCGTTATTTGAATAAAGAAAATAAAAATAAATTTTCTCATTGAGGAATTTTTTTTTGTTTTTATTATTTTACTTATTTTTTTTTTTTTTTTTATTAATTTGTGAACTTAAAAATTTTTCTAAACTTCTAGTCGTTCTCATTTCAAAAAACAGTGAAAATCGAAATTAAAAAAAAAAAAAAAACAAAACAAATAAAATTAAATAAAATATATATATAATATAAATTATATTAAAATATTTAGAATTTTATAATCAAATTTTGTTATATTATAATTTTTATTATTTCTTACATACTTACATGTAAAAAAAATGGTAAAAATAAATTAAAAAATTGTTGTACGATTTTCCGACATTAGTTGTTATTTTTTTTTTATGGAAATTTTGGAAATTTGGAAATTCTGACAGATTTGCAAAGCGAAAACTAATAAGTAAAAGATAAAAAAAAAAAAAATAACATTATAATTGAATAAATTTTTAAGTTTAGATTTAAATATAACTAGTTATATAAAATTAAAAACTAATATAAATTACAAAATAACTAAATATTAAAATTAAGCTGACGTAAAGTTTAAAATTATATTTTTCTTTTTGTTTTTTTTTTTTTTATATTTTGGAACAATAGATTATTAAGGAAAAAAAGGAAAAATCGATAACGTCAAAATATTTACATATACATATATATACATATATATATTCCTTTATACATACATCTAAGAAAGAGAACAATAACGTTGGAAATAAAAAAACTAAACGCGTAGAAATTCACAAAAATTTTTTTTTTTTTTTTATATACGGCAGAAAATTTTTTTTGTATTTTGGTTTTTTTTTTTTTTGGTTTTTGGAAAATATATATAATATCCTTAATTATAATACCTATATATATATATAAATTTAAATTTATAATCAAATATTTACATTTATATTGTTTTATTTTTATATTATTTCGTTTTTGAATTAAATTTATTTTCAGAATTTTTTTATAAAAAACATAAAATAAAAACCACAATTCAATTTAATTAAAAAAAAAAAAATAAAAAAATTAAATTTTAATTTGTGTTTTTTTGTGTTGTCCTTAATTTTGTGCAAAAAAAAAAATAAAATAGAAATTTTTTTAATTGAAAGTAAATTATAAAAAAAAACAAAACTAATTATTTTACAAAAACAAATAAAAATTTACAAAATTAAAATAAAAAACAATAACAAAATGATGTTAATAACGATTATATCGGCAGCATTTATACTGGTTAGCATTTCTGGATTTGTTGAGGTAATTAATTATAATTATATATATTTTTTAATTACATATATATTAATTTAAATATACATTTTATACATTGAAATGTAGTTTAAAATTTAATTAAAAAAAATATGAATTATTAAAAATTTTATATTATTTGTATTTTATACCTATATTTAAAATAAAATTTAAAATTTGACAGCTACTTATATTGACATGTTAAATATGTTTATTAATATGTTGTTTTTTTAAAATTGAGTATTTTGTGTTGAAATTGTTTCAAAAAGTGTTTTTTTAAATAAATATTGTTTAACTATAAAACACAATTTTAAAATTGAAGTGTTTAATAGTACTATTATTGAATTGCGTAAAATATTAATTTAATTCTATGGAACAAATGTGAACATTTCTAAAAATATATAATTTTAATTCATATTTAAGTCATTTATTTAAAAATTATGTTTTTAAAAATTTCTAAAATTAAAAAA
The DNA here is from genome assembly GCA_963082915.1 of Dolichopus griseipennis. Lineage (NCBI taxonomy): Eukaryota > Metazoa > Arthropoda > Insecta > Diptera > Dolichopodidae > Dolichopus > Dolichopus griseipennis. The sequence goes on along the minus strand of CAUJBZ010000301.1, from coordinate 42,060 downwards.
ATTGTATTTTTTTAATACAAGGTTTTAAATTGTATCATATTATTTCAATTTTAATTATTACATATATTAAGTGGACGTATATATATATATTAAAGAAGGATGCATTTGTAATATATAGAATTAAAGTCCTTAAAATTTTATATTATTGATTTTAGAATGAATGTACGTACCTATATACTAAATTAGTAGATTTATATTTTAAAACAATGAATTTTTAATTTTTTGGAAAACTGAATAGTTAAGATTAATATTTAATTTACAATTTAAACTATTGGTTTTTCAATAATATATAATTAAGTACCATTTAATAATAAATTTTTAAAAATTACAAAAGATAAATTACAATAATTATGTAATGCTTGGTAAATTTGCAAAGTTCACTCCAAATGAATTACAGAAACTAAAAAAACTTATTATTCAATTCAAATTGAATTTTTATAATTGAATCGATTTTTCATTTACTAATAATACTAACATTGATTCTAATAAAAAAAAAGGACCTCTAAATAATACCTATATTAAAATTAGTATATTTAAATCATTTTAGGGTAATGAAATAATAGAATGAACTGAAAGGAAGTTTTATAAATTGCAAATAATTAAATTTTTTATATTTATAAAATTTTATTATTATAAAGTAATTAATATTCATTAATATGGGAGTAATTTTATAAAATACTTACTAAAGTATATCTTTAATAAATGTTAAGTTAACAAAATTTAAATCTTGTAGGTAGCGCAATTTAATTGTTATGAAGTAGAATAGGGAATACTTATTTAATGATTTTAATTTTTTTTATAAATGTTTCAATCTTATAAAATTTATCTAAACTTTTGTCAAGTAAATTTGATTTTTATTTAATTATATATATAACACGACAAATTCAGTTCGAAATATATTAATTTTGTATGAAAGAAAATGGTATATAAATATACGTAATTTATAAATATCTAAAGTAATTCACTAATATTTATTTGAATTGTATATCAATTATAAAATTACAATATTTAACAGTCGAAGGTTAAAAAAAATTATGTGCATTTATCTAATTAAAAAATTTAAGTTTTAACTAAAACTTTATAAGCATATACTTACATATCAATCAATATAAATTGTCAATAAAAATAAATTTATAGTTTTATTAATACGTCAGATAATTACATACATATATAAATTTACTTAAATACTTGATTTAATAGTCTAATAGTTATACTATATAATAATTTTGTCATAAAATAATAAATATAATTTTCTTTAGTTTTGTATATTATTTACATAACAATTTTTTTCAATTACATATTACTTATTTACTTTTACTAATTTTAAATAACTAAGTATACTTATTTTTTATAATTTTACCTTGACAAAATAAAAGAATATTTTTGTTTTTGTTAGTTATTTTCATTTCATCGAAAGAAGCAAAATATAATTATAATATAATATGTATAGAATGGATATATTTTGGTATCTTTAAGTCAAAGTTAAAATAAAAAAAAAAAAATATAAGAAAAAATTATATATATATTTATATATGTACATATATATATTTTATATATTAATTCTATTCGGTTCGGTTTTTCTCCTGAATTTTTGTGTTTTTACAATAACAATGTTTCATTTATGTTAGTATATATATGCTTTTAAAATTTTTATTTTGGAGACTTAATTCAAAATGCGCAAGTCTTAAGATATTTTTTGTTTTGTTGTTTTTTTTTTTTATATTGAAAAATCAAATAAATTTTACTGAAAAATATCCAAAAGTTTTTAAGGGATAACAGCTCTCTGTAAAAACAAAATAGCTATTAAAAAAATAAAAAGTAAAAACAAAATATATACAATCAAGTATTCAACTTCATTTAAACATTTTTTTTTTTATATTAAAGAGTAAATAGATTAGTATTAGTAACTAGAAAAAAATATAAAAACAAAAACAAAGAAATAACAAAAAATACAAATTTAATTTGTGAATCAAGCTTCAAAAGAGAAATGGAAAATAAAATGCCTTTAAAATATCTTAAGATACTTTTTCATTTTCTATTTGTTTTTTCTTTTTTTGTTATATTATTTTGATAGATTTTTTCACTATAAAATCGAAATAACTTCTAGTTTAGAAGATAACATATAGATATGTGAAAATCTCTCGCCTCCCCACCCCCCACCCTCTCTAAATAAAATATAGACTAAGAATAGGGCTTATTTATATTTTTGTTTTTATTTATTCCGTTTCTCATGTGAAAAGTCAGGCAAAAATATTCTTACTAAGAAAAACTTAGTAAACAAATATACATATATATATATATATATATATATATTAAAATGTAAAGCATTTTATCTGGGATTTGAATTTTATATATGTTTTTTTGTATTTTTTCAGTCTCTATACATATATACATAATAACTGTAGATATATTCAAAGATTTTTATTACCTATCGTATAATATAGACGAATCATTTAAATTTTAAGATTGCATTTTCCGAATTAAGTAAAGGTTTTTCTTTTTAAACAATTTTTCTTTTTAGTGAATTTTAAGTTAAAAAAAAAAATCCATTGATTTTACATGCATTCAAATATTTTACTGTTATATATATATATGTTAAATATATGTATTTACACTGTTGTTAACCTTTTGTACACTTTGTACTTTTTGTACATTTAACAATAAGTAAATTATGCTACAAACAAAATATTCCTTAAAATTCTTTGTATTTATGTATATATATATATATATTATACTCGTAGTTATAAACATATACATATACAAGTAAAAGAAAAAATGTATTAAAAGAATAAAGAGAAAGTGGTTTGTTTGTTATTTGAAAAATACTTTTATAGTATAAACACATCAACATACACAAAAAAAAAAACATAAAAGTGAATCTACCAAAGTATCTAAAGATAAAGAGAAATGTAGAAAAAAATAAAACATAAACACATTTTACAAATAGAACAGCGTAGCAAAAAAAAAAACAAAATAATAATAATAATAAATAAATAAATAAATAAATATACTTTAAGCTTACTTTTCATATATAAACCCATCATTATAATGATGGTTTTTTTACTTGTTATTTTGCGTTGTCGCTTGTCGCTCTCCTTATTGTTTGTTGTTTATTTTATGGTTTTTTTTAAATGTAATCAGTCCACACGGTATCGCTTGTTGTTCGCTTACTTACTAATATAATTTCATGTTGTTTTTTTTCATTCTTATTTTTTTTTTTAACTTTTAATTTTTTCTCTCATTATTCAGGTCTTCTATATATAAAAAAAACCATCCCCTTCTAAAAGTATTATCAGTACCTTTTCAGTTTCATATTAATTTTTTTCTTTGTTCAATTCATTTTATATTAGAAATGAGAGAATATGAAGTGGGTGGTGGGGGATTTGGGTAAATATATCGGGGATGATAAACTCGTGCGTTTTTTTATCTCCATACTCATTTTTTTTGGTATTAGAATTTTTTTTAAAAAAAAATTTAAAAAATAGGAAAACAAGTCATTGAAAAAAAAAAGAGATAGCAACATTACAAAAAAAAAAAAAAACACTTGTAAAAGGAAATTTATCCTATGTTTTTTTGTTTTTTTTTTATTCATATTCCTATCTACATTTCATTTAATCATATTTTTATTTGAAAAGGTGCTTCTTTATATTTTTGTTATTGTATTTTTTGTTGTTTTCCACACTTTCTTATCATCATAGGGTTGAATACATCATTACATTTTCATTTCTCATCCTTTACTATATTTCTTTTTTTTTGAATAACATTTTTTGTTTTTGAAATATTTAGAATTTTTCTTTTGGTTTAATCAATATGAATGTATATGTAGTTTAAGAGGTTGATGCACTATTAACGGTCAAAATTTAGAAAAATATATAGGAATAACAAATATATTTTCTATTATTGAAGGTTGGTTTTAAATAATATTAAGTTTAATTAAAAGTTTTCGGAAGTTGTTCTTTAAAAAACTAAATACAAAGAAAACTGAAAACATGATAATAAAACATAAAATTATATTAACCCATTTGTCCTAAAATTAAGTAATATGCAAAATTCGGTCAATATTCTATTTGAATATTTTTCGAAAGGGAAAATTAAACTCAATGTTACAAAAACAGTTTTTATCTACATTGCCAAAAAAAAAGAAAAGCCTCTCATGCCATCTGCGTCATTAAAATTAGATAATACTAAAAAAAATTGGTCTTATAGCATTAAATACCTTGGCATTACTTTTGACAAAAGACTAATCTTTCAGAAACACACCTCGATTACTATTGACAATATTAATAAGTGTACTCGTATGCTGTATGCTTTTATTAATAGAACATCTACTCTGACTACAGAAAATTAATTAATTCTCATTAAAACAATTTTTTCAGCTAATTATTCTGTATGCAGCACCAGTCTAGGATGATAGCGCTTCAACTCACACTAAAAAAATCCCAAAATTGCACAAAAGAAACTCCTCAAACTTGTATTCAATCTGACTAGGGATTTTGAACCAGTAGACTGCATTACAAAGCCAGGATTATTACTATAATAGAAGAAAATTTATATTTAACTGAAAAATCAATTCAAATAACTCCTTGATAAGAAATTTATATTAATTAATATTAAAAGGCTAGTTTACTTTTAAGTTATTATTAGGTTAGCTTTAATTTTTTAGAATATTGCTAATTCAAAGCTTTTCATTTGTACTTTTTGATCAAATGGAGTACAGAGTTATAACTTATAAGTAAAGGAGGTAGGTTTTGCAAAGTACATTTTCAAAGTACTTTTATATATATTGTTAAGTACAATAATTGAAACATTCTAAAAATGTTTTTTTGAATTACTTTCTTAAATGGCTTTTTTAAAATTTAATTTTGATATGATTAGAAACCAAATATTTTTATTATTATATGATTTTAATTATATTATTATATTTGATCGCAAGTCGAAAACTATTTTTTTTCAATAATTTCCCAACACTCCCTTGATTAAGACGCCAATACTTAACAACTACTCCACTCGAATTCAAACTATTAAAATTTGATAATTTTGCATAACATTAGGCTCCAATACACAAAGTAAAGTAAAAGTAGTTTTTCAAATTGTTAAATTTCAACGAACTCAGATAGATTCGAATATGCAATCAATCTGTTTTATAAATTACTAATTTGCATTTAAAAGTTGTATTTAGTTATTTAAATGTATATTTTAATTAAAATGTATTTATTGAAATAAATTTAAAAAAAAAATAAGTCTTTCAAAAAAATTTATTAAAGCAAAAAAATTCACTCTATGAAAGGGTGACACAAATTCTAAATTCAATTTGAACCAAAAATTAGTATCATAGCTCTAAGCTACTTTACTTATACCTTATAGGATAAGGTTTTATTTTTATTTTTTTATTTTTTTTTTTTTTATTTTCTATTTAAATAATATTATAATCCAACATCATGGGGTCACGTAATGAAATGCTCTCTAAGCAGATCAAGATGTGTTCAATGGATATTACAATGTATTTTGTATTTATTTTACTTCTTTTTTTTTTTCATTTTTCATTTTTAACTTTTTGTTTTATTTTTCTTTTCTGTTTTTTTTTTTTTTTTGATTTTTTTGTATTTTCTGATATAATAAGGAAGAGGAATTCGTTTTTTTTTTTTTCTATTCTACAGGAAAATAGGAAAGAAAATTACGACTTATTATTACAAAAAAAAAAAAAAAACAAAACATAAAAAACAGCATAGCTATGATGTTTTTTTTGGTTTATATCGTATAATAATTTTTTCTTTCACACTACAGAAGATTGACTTTCACAGTTCTATGAATTTCATTCAATTCAAAAACTAACTCTATTTTGGATGATTATGATGGGGGTTAGTAAGTATATTTATGTATGTGTATATGTGCTATCACAAGAATAAATCTAAACACAAAAAAAGAAAGAAAAAAAAAATACATTATGAATCGGGCAGCATATATATACAGTAGACGGTGGCAATATGTCCTTATAATGTTAATAAGATTTTTGAAAAGCATATAAATTATCCATGAAAATGTACCTGAAATCCAAAACAACAACAACAACAACAAAAAAAAAACAAAGTACTTGAGAGAAAGACATTTATCGTTGAGTGGGTACTCATAGGGTATAAAAAAAGGATGAATTTATAAGTTTCAATGTTTTTTTGGTTTAGTTTTTTTTTATATTTTTGGAATGGGTTTTTTTTTTTTTAAGAATTTTAACTAATTCAAAATGTGAATATTATGTACAATATATGTTGCGATATGTCAAAGTATGTATGTGCATGAGTATATATTATATATATGTATTTTTATAAATATACGATTTACTTTTGGTTTTTTTGTCTCCTTTTTTTTTTAAATATAATATTATGTAAGTATGTATGTATTTGAACATTTTATCTTGTATAATTTTATATATATACATATATATATATACTTCACAGGATCATTTCTGTAGTAAGTCTTCATTCTTTCAGTGAAAATCTTAAATAACATATATATATATATATATATATATATAAATATATCTATACATATGTGAACATTCCAGTCAAAATGTCATGTTAAAAAGTTTATTTTAATTTTGTTTTTTTCAAAAATTAGAGACTCGGTTCTTTTTTTTTTAATCAAACCTACATGCATACATCCCTTAAACACAGTAAGAGAATTCTTTATGTTAACCTTGACATAAGTTATTACAAAAAAAAAAAAAAAACAAAAAAAACAAAATAAATAAATAAATATAATAATAATTCTTATTTGGTATTTGGTTGCTTTGTTGATAAATTTAGTTTGGGCTTGGTTTTTCCTTTTGGTTTAGTTTGACTTGATATATATATATCTGTATATATATACATTATTATTATCTTTATAAATACAGATTTTCAAAAAAAAAAACAAAAGGGAGTTAACAATACTTTGTGGTTAACAGTGGGTAATAATGATGGTAATGATTGTGGTGAAATTGTCAATTTTAAAATATATTATAAATTTTGTTTTATTTTTTTTTATCATTTCAAGGCAATTTTAAGGCATATTTTGAAACATGTCCAAATATGTTTTTTTTTATTTTATTTTACAGTTGAATAAATATATATACACATATATGCAGGCGAATATATATAAATGAATGTTATATTAAATTATTTTCAAGTATGTATATATATATTTGTAAGTGGTTTCTGGAATTTGTTCTTGACTTTTAAATTAAAAAAATTTCATTTTTTTTTTTTACCCCAAAAAAACTAAAAATTTGTGCGGGTGATTAAAAGGGGGAAACTAATGTTTTCATTACAATCTTAGTTAAAAAAAAAAGAAAAGTTTTAAAGTAATTTTGAAAGTTTTTCATAAATGGATTTGAAAAGTTTTTTTTATTATTTTTTTTCATCTTTTTGTAAATAATGAATTCTTTTTTAACTATAGTCTGAAAGGGTGTGGCAATTAATAATGGTTTTATGTGACAAATTAGTTAAAGTCTCGACAAGAATATTAATTATGGGGGGGGAATTATTATGTATATATATAGTATCTTTATTATTCAAGTTTTTCCCCTTGGTTTTTTTTCTTTATAAAATAATTTTCAATAGTTTTATTTTTACCTTTTGATAATTTAAAATGTCCTGAATATCATATTAGAAAATCATATATAGTTGTGTTATAGTTGTTAAATAGTTGAAAAAAGAAAATCTTTGGAAATATATGAAAAACAGGGGAAAGTGTATTAGAGTAGATTATGTCAACTCTGGGATACCCTTATGACCATAATATTGACATATCATTCGATTAATTACTTTAACATACAAAATTTTTTAATACACAACTTATTAGGCTAATATAAGTAGAAAGGCAGCTCTTTAAATCTTTAATTAAAGAGCGACTATATTTTATTTGGACGTTGGCAATTAAAGTTAATTACTATTGAAGTAAAGTAATGCTCATATATACAAAAACTCATTTACACAAAAAGGTTGTATGGCAACTATCGACTCCAATCGACCAATAAATTTTTGCACAAATTTTGGCCATAATACTAAACTATTTTTGGCAAAATTTCAAATATCAAGTATTGAGTTATTTTCATATATAAGAATAAGTGGAGCCAACTGGATTTCAATAGTGATGACGGACACTTAATTTACTTTTCGATTCTGATCCGATTCATACCTTTGAATCTATATCAAATGCCCTCTCCTTCTCTGCGTCATAGACGAAATGACAAATTTGGTTTACTTTTTCACTTAAAATCATACGGGTATAATTATTTAAAAGAAAATGGGGGCTAATAATAATATTATGGTCTTTGTTTTTTTTTTTAAATTTCATAGCAAAATTATAAGTTTGAAATCATGTTCAAAATAAATTTAATAAATTACTTGTATATACTCGTATATATATATATATAGATTTGCTTCAGTGCGCCTTTGTACATTATAATTTTATATAATTTAACAGTCTATTGTGTTGAATAAATTGAATTTCAGTGTAAATTTTTAAAAATTATTCCATAAAAAAATTTATCTTGAGTTCCCTTAATATTGGTTTGAAATGGACACTTTATTATTTTATAAGGTTTGTTATTTGAATTTTTTACTAGGAGAATTTTTATAGAAAAATACTTTAGGAAAGTATTTTATTCTTAAAGAATTTTTAAAAAACCTTTAATTAATCTATAATTCAGTATATATAATATTTGAATTACTGATTCCGTCTTGTAATATTAAGCTGCGGTCACGCAGAAAGCGGGCTGGTGATATTTTTGTGAGCCTTTGAAAATAATTTAAACATTTGGGTTTTCCAATAACTGGCCATACAGAACAGCGATAAGCAGGCGCTTTTTTTAGGGTAAGCGGGCGGTTTTTTTAAAATCAAAATTATTTGAATTTTGAAACGGCAAAACTGCAACAAATGAAAAAAGATATTAATTTTTTTGATTCAAATTAGTGTGTTTATTTGTTTTTATCATTGTTAATTGCAATAAATAAAATCATAATATAAACAAATCATACGCTATTTTAAATTATTAAATAGTAGTAAATATTTTAGTGAATATTAGTAAAAATATAAATATTCTAAGTATAAATAAAATTTGTACTTGTTTTGCTTTAATATTTTAAGTCTAAATAATTTATAGTAAAATTATATATTATGTTTATATTTAATATTTAATATTTAATAAATAAATAAATAAATAAATAAATAAATAAATAAATTAACAATATTTAAACTAATAATAATATAAACATTATACAAACTGATAAACATGTTATTAAAACAAGTACAAATTAAATTTTGTACTTATAATGTTATAATAATAACTTGAAACAAAATGTGACTTAATTTTTATATTTACTATTATACTATATTATATATAGATAAAACTAGTCATGAAAATTAATTATTATGTATAAGTATATACCTAACTATATTTATTTTATTAAAAATCATTTTAGTAAGAAATATTCCTAAAATCGTACGTACTTAATAATGTATTTTTTTATTAAATAGGTGTTTATTAAGTACTTAATAATAATATTAATAAAATTACACAGTACTATTTCAATATTGTTAATAAAATTAAATTTATTCTAAAATTAAATAACAAATTGTTAAATAAATTTTAAATTTATGGCGCAGTAAAATCGCATAATTATCTGGCCATTTGCTCGCAAACAATCGCTCGTCCACTTTCTACGCAACCGAGGCCTAACAATACATTTAAGGTACACAGTATTAAAAGTAATTTAAATTTAAATTAAAAAAATTCAACGGCTCGGTGGCAAAATGGTTAGAGTGAACACTTTTCATGCGAAAGGGCCGGGTTCAAACCCAGTGAAAGTGAAAAAAACTTTTCTGGTTTTCGCCATTGGGTTCAAATTAATCAATAATTAATAGTTAATTTATAAATCTTAAATAAAAAATACATTAATATAAGAATATAACCAAATAATTTAATTCAATAATATAACTCACAGATATAGAATACCATATAAAATATAACTCAAATACTAAATTATTACAATATAAATGAAAATAGAATTGTATCTATTGAAAATCTAATTCCTTTCTACATGTTATAAGGTCTAGTACTATTTCATATTTAAATTTTGTGTGGAATTCATTAAGATCAGTTCTAATAACCCGAAAATAATATGACACCCTGTTCCAACGTGTACCTATGGTATAGGCAGGCTTATTAGCCTAACAATTGAACAGTTAGCGCTTACAATAAAAAAAAAATATTGCATTATGACAGATTATTCCTTCATTATTTAATTATAATCAAGTTAATTTGAAATTTGAGTTTTAACAGTAGGTACTCATTAATTACAATGCATTTAATTTATTATGTAATTATATTATTAAAAAAATTTTAATGAATATGTTTTCAAACAAAAAAGTTATATTTTTTAATTAAACCCATTCTAGTTCCTTTGATATCATAATGGCGGCAAGCATTAAACAAATCCCTAAGTTTCTATTTCATAGATTACTTTCATATAATAAACATTTAATTTATTAAAAATTAACAAAAAGAAAAAAAGAAAATGTGACTAAGTAAAAAGTATAAGAAAAGTATGTATCCATTTTTCAATTATTTTAAGAAACTATAATATGATATTATAAAACAAAGGGTTATTATGATATTAGTCTTTTCTTATTCTTGCTACCTTTTTTTTTGCATAATCTTTTCTCTTTCTTTTAAATCAAATAAAATGAAAATTTCCCTTTAGTAATGATGTGATCTTTCACATCAAAAAAAAAAAAAAAAAATGAAAAGAAAAGAAAAGAAAAAGAAAAATTAAAAAAAAAGTCAAAAAATTTTCCATTTTAATGCACATACAATATAAACCATTTCGCCTTGTCTATTTCTTTTTATGTACATGAATTTTTTTTTTTTTCTTATTTTTTTTGTAATTTTTTTTTTTCTGTAAAATCATCTTGACATAATGTATTGTAAAAAGTAATTACTTGATATGCCCTTTAGCACTTTCATATATTTACTTCCTTTTCATTACACATAACAACAAAAAAATAAAAAAAAAAAATAAAAACAAAAAAAAAAAATAATATTAGAAAAAATCAAAGTAAAAACGAGGAAGAGTGTAGTAGAGTAAACTGTGTCAACTCTGGGATACCCGTATGACCGTAACATATACATTATATCATCTGGTTAATTACTTTTGGCTTTATTAAGTGTAGTGGAATACTCATATAAAATAAAAAGTTGTATGGCAGCTACTCGAACCCTCTGTCGTAGACCAACCAAATTTTGCAGAAACTTTGGCCATTACACTAAACAATTTTTGGCAAAAATTCAGACACCCAACTTCATTAGGTGGAGAGTAATGCTCATATAAAATAAGGAGTTGTATGGCAGCTACTCGAACCCTCTGCAGCAGACCAACCAAATTTTGCAGAAACTTTGGCCATTACACTAAGCAATTGTTGGCAAAAATTCAAACACCCACCTTCATTAGGTGGAGAGTAATGCTCATATAAAATAAGAAGTTGTATGACAGCTACTCGAACCCACTCCACTAGACCAACCAAATTTTGCAGAAACTTTGGCCATAAAACTAAACTACTTTTGGCAAAACTTCAGACACGCAGCTGTAATAGGTACAGAGTAATGCTCATATAAAAAAAGAAGTTGTATGGCAGCTACCCGAACCCATGGACCAAAATGGCTGGATTTAAATAGCGATGACGGCTATTGCAAAAAAACGAATTTGCGAAAATTTCAAGATCCTAGCTCCTTTAGTTTTTGAGTTATCGTGCGGACGGACAGACGGACGGACAGACGGACGGACGGACAGACGGACGGACGGACGGACATACATAGCTAAATCGATTTATTTTTCGATTCTGATCCGATCCATACACTTGAGTCTATATCTACCCCCCCTCCTTCTCTGCGTCACAAACGTAATGGCAAATTTATTATACCCTTTGACTATATAGTCATACGGGTATAAAAACATGAGAAAATTTAAAAAAAAAATGTAAAAAAATTGGAAAAGCGCTCCTCATAAACTTCACAACAATCACAAAACGTTTTGATACTGATGTAATCATGAAAAATAACGAGTCCTAAGAGGAATTGTATCTATATATTAATACTTGTATCTATGAGTAAATATACTTGTATAATATAAAGAAAGGTTGGAATCGACGTCAATATTATTACCTCCTACTGTATTAAATTTTAGTGATTTTTTTTTTTTTTTTTTATTAGTTATATAGTTGTATATATATATATAAATATATATTAATATATATATATACATAAATCTCGAAATGCGTAACTGATGTTCTTGTACTATTAACTAAATATACGATGTATTAAGTATAATATAGATATATATATATATATACTTTTAGAAAGTTTCCATTAAAATAGTACTGATATCTGAACTAAAAACAAAAAAAAAAAAAACAAAATGAAAATACATTAATCCTGTTTTTTAAGTAATTTTTTATTTACTTTTAGGTACAAAAAAAAAAATGCTTTTAAAAAAAAAGATTCACTATTATATTTTTTTTTGTTTTTGTAGTTTTTGTATGTTTTATTTTTCTTTTTGTTTTTTATGTGAAATGTAATTTTATATCTGTGTTCTGCTGTCCGTTCAACCGTTTACAAACTGGATTTTTGATATGTGAAAAGATTTGGGTTCAATATGGCCCTGTAAAAGAGTCCCTCATGGCCTATACAATAGTTCATTAAAAAGCAAGCAGTTACACTTTGTTTTCTACAAATATCCTGACGAATAGGTTGCACTGAAATTCTTTGCATATGAGAAGTACTGCAAATTTAAAGTGTAAAAAACTTTGGTAAAACTAGTAAAATTGTAAATATAAACAGAAAGCTAACCTAAATGTTTAAACTAAGTATATAGGTATGAACCTGCATATATAAATAATATATAAAATATATAAAATTAAAATTGAAATGTTAAGAGCTTTTATACTTAACTAACTATAAAGTTATTTTTTGTAATTTTATATGAATCCAATTATAAAATTCAATATTATGTACTTTAAATACTTCTTAGAGGCTATAGGTACTGTTTATTTATTTATTTAGATTTCTAGAATTACATAAAAAATATTTAAGGAATGTTAGTATTACACTTGGCTACAAGAGCCATTACGTGTACTTATTTTCGCGCATTTAACTTAATTTGAAAGAATTACTAATATGCTTGATTAAAGTACTTGACTTATGAACTAATTAAACATTATTTTACAAAAATTATTTAAATTTATTAGAGTTTTTAAGATTAATATTATATTTCAGTTATTTCATTTTATTGAATCTTTTTAATAATAGGTAGCAATGCTTGCTTTATAAGAATTTAAAGAATATTTAAATAAATTGCATACATTTAGGGGTAATTGTTATTTAAGTAACGTATTTGTTACAATTCTAGCTTGAGAATGCAATTTTTTTTGTGTAATATTTTACACATGTAATCTAAAAAACTTTTGAGTGTTAAAATAAAATCACTATTACTAATATAACGGTAAAATTTTTTTTTAATATAACGGTAACATATAATAGTATATAATTTTAAGATTTTTGATTTTTCTTTTAAAAATTATCACATGAGGGTGACAAAAGGTAATTTAACTTTTCTTAAAATTTTATATTACTTATATATAATATTAGATATTATATATATATAATATGTATATATATCATATATATATGTATATTTATTGAAAAGGAACAAAGTAAATCATTTTCAGTATATTAATTATCATTTATTGTCTAATTTAGATAGATCTATAGAAAAGTTTATTAAATTTCTATTCTATTCTTATTATACATACATACTTATATATATATATTATATATATATATATATATATTTTGTTTTATTGTTTAAAAAAATAAATATAAAAGCAAAAACTTTCAAAGAAAATTTAAAATTTTCACTAAAAACTTTTCTATATTGACTTTTCAAAAGAATTTGCAAAAAAAAGAAAATAAAGTGAGAACGCGAAATAAATTGATAAGGTAAATGGCTATAATATCGTCCTATGGTGGTATTATCGTCCTAATACAGTTTTTTTAGTATAACTTCGCTAAAAATTGAAATAAAATAAAATTAGACTATGCAAAATATTTTCTAATATTTCTTTTGTCATTTATTAAAATATCGCGATTAAATTCACAATTTAGCTGTTTTAAAATTCATTTTGAAATGGCAAGTGTCTAATGCAGCTCTGTTTTGATTAATTTTTTATTAAAAAGTTCTAAATTTATGGGAAAAACAAAATTCGTGTTTGTGAGAGAAATAAAAGTTGGAAAATAAAATTTTTAATTACATTCAATAAATTTAAGTTTAAACTATAATTTTATTTCATTAATTTTAAATTTGGTTACTAATTGTGATTATTATAGTGAAAATAAATTAGGACGGAATTATAGACATTATATTTAAAAAATGTACATTATATCGTCCTATAGGACGAAATTAGGTTTGCGAAGAGCTTTTAATTAATTAATATTTTATTATTTTAAATCGTTTTGTTTTTTTATTTATTAACACCATTTGATAGGTAATTTAATATATAATATAAAAACCTTTTATCGTCCTATACTTTTTTCTCAAATTTTAAAGTTATATTAAAAGAAAGTTTAGGACGATTTTACGTACATTGCATAGGACGATATTAGGACGTACTTTGAATTAGACGATATTGGGAACATTTTAATGTAAATTGAATAGGACAATATTAGGTTGAGTATGACGATATTAGGAATATTGCAATTTATACTTATTTTTGATAATTTTTATGAAAAAATAATTAAAGAAAATATCTCAAAGGAGAAAAATTGTCTCCACCTTGGTAGGTAATAAAAAAATGACGGAAACGTTAAATTTTTTTAATGAATTCTGATTTTTATTAATTATTTATTTTTTTTAATTTATGGTTTAATTTATTAAATTATTTTTTATTTTCAATTTTTATATTAAATATCTATGAAAAATTACATAAATAGATAAATAATATATGAAAACACACTGTTTCATGTCTATTTTAAGATAGGACGAAATTAGGTACAGCAATAGGACGATAATAGGAACACGAAATTTTCAAACGGACGAAATTATGTACAAACAACCCAAATTTTTTAAATTTATAATTTAATATATTTTATTAAAATTATCGAAATAAAAACGTAATTGAAAAAAAGAAAGCCTAAACTTTCATAAAATAGTATAACATTATAAGGTTTACTTTAAAAACCTGCCAAATTAATTCGTTTTGTGCTATGACCAAAAATTATAGGACGATAATATAGCCGTTTACCTTACACCCTCTATATATAAAAAAGAAATTTTATTTTATTATATTATATATGTATAGTGTATACATATAAATATGTGTATATATGTATATATAATTTTTTTTTAGAAAATTAACTTTATTTAATTACATTTCAATGAAATAAACTTTTTTTTCTATTTTGTTGGACTTTAAATTTTCACTTGAATTAACAGTTATTGAATTTTTTTTTTAAACAAAAGTTATAATAACAATTTTCTATTGAAAAATCAGTTTTATTTAATATCTATAAAATATATACATAAAATATAATAAATATATAAATATTTGTGTAACATATTGCAAATTGCTTGAATTATTTTAAAATTTTAAAAAATTTTTTTAAATTCAAATTAAACCTAGAAGAATTATTTTA
The DNA here is from genome assembly GCA_963082915.1 of Dolichopus griseipennis. NCBI lineage: Eukaryota > Metazoa > Arthropoda > Insecta > Diptera > Dolichopodidae > Dolichopus > Dolichopus griseipennis. Next base: position 26,339 of record CAUJBZ010000301.1, on the reverse strand, counting down.
AGGACTTTTTTTTAAATTAATATTTTAATCATTGATTAAGGATCTTGATTAAATTAAATTAGAACATAATAATAAGTACTTGATTGTACTTGACTTTCCGATAATGAAAATAAGCATAATTTAATTATTACACTATGAATGGGGTTAGGCTCCCTATAAATTAAGGGTATTAAAAAAATTAGGAATTAAGTGTATTATAATGCGAGTAGTAGTCAATATTGAAGAATCTGTTTGTGATAATGATTAAATAATTTACTTAGTAACATTGAATTGGTAAATTGTTAAATTGCAATAAAAAAGGAACTACTTAAGTTACAGGACCTTGACAAATTTATTTGATAACAATTCGTGGGGACTTCAGTGTAACTATATTGAAAATGCATAGTATTATATATATAGATAGATGCAAAATGCGACTTTAGTGAATGTACATGCACATAAACATCTATGGTTATATTTTCTAAAACACAATGACTTACAATAAACGGTCGATTTAAAATATTAATTTAGGCAAGAGGTCAAAATCATTAAATTTGATTGCATGAATGGTTTCATTTTAAAAGAAAAAGTAAAAAAAAATCCTTTACAAAAAAAAATGAAAAAAGAAAAACACAATAATATACCGTGAATTACATTGAAAATGTTTGTGTAATTTATTGGTTTTTAGTGTATTTAAAATACGTGTTAAATTGCAATTGTAAAAACAGACATAGTACAAAATTTTTCAGGGATAAGTTACATAAAATATAAAATTGTTGTCTATAAAACAAAATTTATTACTTTTATGGGACTCTTTTCATATGTTTTTTTTATATTCGATTCAGATATTGTTAATATATATATATACTCTTGTCGAAAAAAAAATACATTTTCTGCATTGGTTCACAAACTTTCTAGAATTTTTATTAATACAAAAAAAAAAAAAAACTACAATATGATATGGGATTAAACTGGATGGAGATAAATTTAACAATTACCTGTGTCTGCATTTATTTTAATTGTTACCAAAAAAAAATCTGGTTAGATTGTTAAATTCACATAAGAATATATGTGCTTTGTTCAATGATGAACACAATTTGCAGACTTCAATTTATTAGTGTTTTATTGTTATTGGTTTACTGGTTTGTGGGAAAACCGGTTGACCACCAACAACTGTTTAAAATTAAATGATTATTTAAAAAAGTGATCAAGGAAAAAAAAAGGGTTGCTGCAGTCATTTAATTTTATATATTGAATATGTACTGTATGCCAAAAATTGTATAATTTTCAAAAGGGTAATTATTTTAAGACTATTGCAGTTCGCCTGATTAAAATTACTTTTTAATTTATATTACCCAACTATACCTTTTGACTTTAATCTGTGTGAAATTTTTAGATTTCCAAAAATAAAAACGTATTCTTTAATTAAATTTAAATTTTATATGATTTCAGATTTTAATTAATTTTTAAATAACAATAAATTTTAAAATTAAGTAAAGGAAATCTTTTGGTTAATTGATTCATTCTCATCTTTTATATTTATGATAAGGAATTTTGAGCACTTCGGTTATAAATAAGTATTACAATCATAATGCTGTTGTCAAATTATTTTTTAACTTATATAAAATAATATTAAGTTACAACATTGAGAACAACCCTTTGGTATTTTTCGTAGCTTATGTAGAACTTAACCTAATCAACTATTTTGGTATAATAGTTATGTAGAACTTTTAATAAATGAAATTTCCTCCTCCAGCTTGACAAACAATAGATTAAATCACTTAACGCAAAATCTCCTAATTTTTAATTGAGGATTAATATAGTCAAAAAAGGTATTTGAAATGAGGTTTATGAGAAGTCTAGTGAATTATAAGGTCATTTTTACTTAAAAAGATAAACAAATTTTTGAAACTAAAGTTTGAAGACATTAAAAACACGTGCTTTAAACAATTTTAAATCTCTAAATATTTTTCCTAATTATATTTATAATCCCCAGAGTAGCTGCAAGAAGTTCCTCTGAGAATTGTTCATTTTTAACTTACAAAAACCAATCCACCCAACTTTAGGGTGCACATTAGATAGAATAAGATTTTATGATTGCAATACTTACTCCCATAAAAAGTTTATGTTATAAATTCAGTTTTACAGTGTATAAGCAAAAGCATCTATTTTACTTTTGGTTTGACGTTAGAAAACTTGTTAGATGAAGACATTTTAATTGTTTTATTATTTTAGAATAGGTGTTCGTCTCTACTAGCCATCTTCAAAAGAAAGTTAAATTGATTAAAATATTACTTTTAAAAACTTGATATAATATATGACCAATTAAAGTCCATCATAACAATTCATATAGTTATAAAAGGCTTTTAGCTATACATTAAAGAAAAACTTTATCAAAATTCTATTCATCATAACATGCCTACTTTTATATATGTATAAATTTATATACATATATGTACTCGTATATATATACATATATTTATTATATATCATTTATAAGTTAATGATAAAATTTTTGTGAAAAATATTATATCCATAATATTTCATTATTATTCAAAGAAGGAAATATCAAATTCATTACATTTTAATGCCTCTATCAAATAAAAAAGTTTTTTTTTTTAAATTAAGGTTATATTCTGTATATTTATATATGTATATATTCTTTCATATATTACATATATATATATATATATATATATATATATTAATATTTTCTAAATAAAAATTTATTTTATATACACTTTTCAGTATTTTTAATAAATATGTGAAAAGTTTTCGATTTTCAAACAAAAGATGGAAAATTTTATATATGTATATACATATATATATTATATTATTTTTCTAATTCTCTAAAAAAAAATAAAAAAATAAATTTTTATTCAGTTTCAAAAAATTTTTTTTTCTTTTAATTTTATATTGAAAAAAGAAACCACAAAAGAAAGTTTTTGTTTTGTATCCACATCCCGCTTTTCTTTTCTAAATTTATTTTATATTTTATTTTATATATTATTTTATATATTATTTTTATATATATTATTTTATATATTATTTTATATATCCATTTGCTTTTATATATATATATATATTTTTAAAAAATAAAACACATTAAAATACAAAATGAGTTTAAGAATACCGGAGATAATCTCTTGAAAATGATATAAATCTAAAAAAAAAAAATTTCTTGTTTTATTTTTGGTCCCATGAACCAAAACTCTTGATAGGATCTAACCAAAAAAAAAAAACAAAAACAAAAAAAACTCAACGACAACAAAAACCAAAGAACCGAAACAGAGTGCCTATAAATATAATTCACAAATTCCCAATGGTGCGTATTGGTTTTAAGATATTTTATAATATATATATACATATATGTCTATATGAAATATATTTGGCATGTATGTTTATATATATATACATGTATATATGTATCCTATACAATATTTGAACATCATATGTGTTTACATATAAATGTATATATAGGTTTCCTATAAACAACCAACCAAAACCAACGTGTCTAAACTTAAACAGCAAATACAAACCAATAACTAAAAAAAAAGGACATTTTGTTTTTTTGGTTTTTATTATTTTTTTTTTTAAGGATCTTGTAGTATTTTTTTTTTTTTTTGAAAAATTTTATTTTTATTATTGTTTAATAAAAATGTTATGCATAAATAAAAATTGCTGATATGTTTAAATTCCTTTATTTAATGTTAAAATAAAAAAATTTAGAATATATGAGATGTGTTTAGAAAAATATATAAACAGTATCTCACGGATTAATAAAATTGAAATTTGAAATAGGTTTTTTTTTTTTAACTTTAAGCTTAGTAACTCTTAAGAATCTGACTAATTGCTCAGTCGTTATAGTAGCGGCTTTTCAATCAAAAAGTTTCGGGTTCAAATCCTGATCAGATCATATTTAATAAAAAAAATATCGTAAAATTGTATAATTGATATCGTAAGAGTTTATATCGTAATATTTAAAAATATTGCTGCACTTGAAAAGGAAAGGCAGATCCACTCACTTATCACATTGTATATGGTCGGGGACTGTACATAAATAAGTAATTTAATAAAACTCTAAAGAACTCTATGGAAGGGGTACAATATTACATTGGAACATAAAAAGTTTCGGACAGAAAGATATTGGATGGGCGATATTTTTACGCGAGTGATTTTCATAAAAGTGGCCCTAAATAGAAGAAGTGAAAAGCGAGCGTATTTATAAAAATTATAAATTAAAATTCTAAATCCTAAATCACAAACTAGGAATATGGTCCTTTATACTTAACGTAATTGTAATTCTATGGGATGGGAAAAGGATGAAAAAAAAATTAGGATAATTGGGAGTTAAATGGTAAATTCGGTAAGGAGACTTTAAGATTCTTTTTAAGTTTGAGGAAATTGTAAATAGAAAAATTACCAACTTTCGGAAATACAGAAAATAGTAATAAATTCTAAGTTTTTGCAGTTATAACAATAAAGGAATTCCTATAACCAGTAGAGTACCACTTAGGTAGTTCCACACTGTAGGAATGTGCATTTGCTGGCCTTCTGCTGCGGTTTGTTGGAATTGTTTGAGAGGTGGCATTTCAGTGATTTTACTTCAATTAAACAAGTGGCGTTACCTAGAAGATATAGCTACTTAGGTAGTTCCACATAGTAGGATTGCTCATTTACTGCCCTTTTGCTGGTTTCTTGGAATTATTTGAGAGGGGACATCAGTGATTTTATTTTAACTGAGTAAGCGAGCGTCGTTACCTACAAGATATCTATAAAAAAGAGAAAGAGCTCTGATATTACGACTGATGTCAAGCGAGGAATATGCTTTAGTATTTGAAAAAAAGGACTAAGAAAAAACTATTTTGAGTTTTTTTTACAAATATTTTATTTTCTATGTTTTATATATGTTCTATAGTTTAATTAACTTTTATTTCTTACTTATTTGAACTTTCAAAAAATATTTGACAGTTCCAGTAAAAGATTTAGAAAACATTTTAATATCTTTGTTTAAAAACTATTAAAAAAATTAAAATAATCTGTAACTTATGTTTTGTTTTAAATATGTTTGAAAGTTGAGCTTTTTACAATTTGATCAATGGACCCCAACTCAAATATTGGTTATATAATCCCAGTTTTGCTTCTAAAAAGGAACTTAGTAAAATGTTCTTTAAATAAAATAAATTTGTTTGTATTGGTATTGTAATTCGGTTTTTATTAGCTTGGACATCCTGTATAAAAAATTAATATTATACATGTAAAATAAAATTTCGATAGTTTCTGTTTTATTTATTTTTAAAATTATGTCATATATGAGTTGGAAAATAAAATAAAATGGTTTATAAAACATCATTTTATTTTATGTTTTTGTTTTTAAATTATGACATTAAGTTTTTTTTTGTTGTTGTTGTTGGAAGCTCATACTGTTTTTTTTTTCATTTTATTCCAATTAGGATTAATGGGTGTTTGATATTTAAATAAATCTGTGATTTTTCTTTTTAATATTTTATTATTGTAACAATTTAAAAATTATAAATGTTACAAAAAAAAGTTAGAATAGTTTAAATAAATATTTCAATATAGTTAAAATACTAACTATATGTAATATTGACAGTTAAACAATATTGACTGTTAAATCATATTGATATTTCAAAAATTTAAATAACGGTGACAATTTTTTAATTGAATGTTTTTTCAATTTATAAATTAAATAAAAATGATTTTAAATCAATCGTAAACAAATATAGTTAAATCAAATTTTTCAAGGTCAAAAAAATTGTTGAAATCATGGTTAAATAAAATTTTGAAAATTAAAGATATGGAATTAGAATTATTTTAATTTGATAGGTTATTAAATGTGCAGCTAAATGTGGAATGAGCACAATTTTGATATAGCTAAGAATGTTGTTAAATGCTTGGGTTTTCTGTCCCGGTGTAAAACATATTTTAGGATCTGTTTATAATATTTATAAAGTCTAAATTCGATCTTAGATGAAGTGCTACTCTCACATTTGGGTGGCAAATCCTTAAGTTCTTTATTTTATTCCAATTAGGATTAATGGGTGTCATCCTAAACTTCAAACCCAAACTCTCACATTAGGGATAGCAGATCCCAAACTTCTTTATTTTATTCCAAATAGGATTAATGGATGTCATCCTAAACTTCAAAACCTTAGGTAACCTTTACTCCACTTAACTCTCGTCAAATATTGGAACAATTTATCTCTTTATAAATACCTATTTTGTAGGTAATCAGTAATTACTAGTAATTAGTATTAGTAATTGCTCTATTGAACTAAAATTAATAATCCCTCCTCTTAATTAAAATATCAAAGCATGAAATAAATGAAAAGTTATAAACATATTTTGGAATATTATTATAGCACACATCAGAATGAGAAGTTGGCTTATTGTCTAATTATATTTAAAAAAAAAATTAACAAATGATTGTAGTTAGAATAAAATTATATCATTTAATTTTATCAAATTGTTTTTTAATTTAAATATCGTTTTAATGTCATGGTTACCATCAGTACAATTAATTAAATATTTTTAAATATAAATACAGTCGTGTAGTCTTGTATGAATACATTCTTTCTGGGTCATACGTCATACGCTTGGCTATTACACCATTAATAAGGCCCTATCAAATTAAGTATCTAGTGTATAAAAGAAAATAAATAAATATTTAAATCGGGACCTCGGTGGGTTATTGTATAAGCACTTGGCTTACAAACCGAGGGGGTGTGGGTTCGATTCCAGTATGGGTCATGAATTTTTTTAATTGACAAATTCTAATTTACTTTACAAATCTCCATGGTAACCAAATATAATTTAAAAATATACAAATCCGTAATATAAACAAAATAAATAATATGACTTGTAAATTGATAAAAAGAATTGAAAGTAGGTGCACAATGAGCCTACGTGTTAGGATGGCACATGCTATCTCCCAGATCAAAACAACAACAAATATTTTTAATTAAATAAAAATTTATTTAATATTGTCAACATAATTAAATTTGTTTTCAATATCTAAGTGCCTTGTATGTCAGTTTTAAAAAACATCAAAAGCAAAAACTTAGTTACTGAACACATAAAAAAAGCCAAAATATTTCAAATATTTTACCAAATTATATTGAGTTTTGAAAATATCTTACCAAATTATATTGAATTTGACTCCTTCTGGTTTTTAACAATAGCAAAATAACAAAAAAAAAACTTTTTTAATTTTTATGATTTAGATGGGGGTGGATTGGATAATAATAATATATAAAATTATAAGTATATATATATATAGGAATATAATAATAATAATAATAATAATATAAAAAAATATATCAATAAATCGATAAACAACAGAAAAATATTATTTGGGAGTATAATATGGGAGGAAAAATGAAGTAAAAATATAAAAAAAAAAATAATAAATAAATAAATAAAAGAAAGAGAAAAAGACAATGTTGTTGTTTTTTTTTTACAAATTTTAGCATACACATGTGTGCCTCTTCATATTATTATTTTATAAAAAAAAAAATAAAAATAACAACAACATAAAAAAAATAAAAAACAATGAACATGCGTACATATATTGAATAACTAAGTAGTTTGAATGTGTATGTTTTAATATATAAATTCATTTAATTTCATTTGATATTTAATCAGGGATGTGACTTTACTTAAAAAATTATGGAGTTAATACTAAATTGTATGTCCTTATTTATTTTTGGGATTTTAATGTAAAGTTATTGTATATATACAAAACCAATCTTCTGCAAGTCAATACCAACCTTTTGCAAGTCAATACCAACCTTTTGCAAATCAAAACCATCACCTTTTGAACCGACAACAAAATGCCAATTTATTACTTGTTAATTAATTAAAATAATTTTTGCTTATGTTTTTATAAAACGCTGGTTTTGAAAAACGTTGGTTTTCATTTGCAAAAGTTTGGTTTTGACTTGCAAAGGGGTGATTTTGGAGTGCAAAACTTGTATAAATATGTAACATTAAATATTAATAAAGTTTTTGAAGTTAGGGTTTTAGGAAATTTTTTTAATAGTTTTTTAACTTATTGATTAAATTTAAAATATTTAATGAATTTAAATTAATATTAATTATTTTTAATGTAGTACAAGGGCATTAATATTTTGTAAAAGTTATTAACACTAAATTATATATATTTAGTAAAAGAGAATATTGGTAATCAAAGCTTATACATTGTTAAACGATTTTAAATGCTTATTTTAATAAAGTAAGAAATTTTAATTAAGATACTTATTAATTTTATATAAAAAAAACCCCGGGTTCGAATCCCAGTGAAAGTGAAAAAAACTTTTATCTGGTTTTCAACTCGACTCAGCTACCACTCGCCTTTGGGTTCAAATTAATGGCTTAATTAATAATTAATAATTATTATAATAATAATTATTATAATAATTATTATAATAATAAATAAATAAATATAACAATATAAACAAATACAAAATGTAAACAAATATTTCAATTAAATAATATAACTCACTGATATAGAATACCATATAATTGAAGTACAAAATTGTTACAATATACACAAATATAGAACTGTATTTATTGAAAATCTAAGACATTTATACATGTTATAAGGCGTAGTACTATCTCATGTTTAAATTGTATGTGGAATTCATTTGATCAGTTCTAATATATGAATATATCTCCATTGTTCCGACATGCACATATATAGCCTATCACAGTGAACAGTTAGCACGTAGTGGTGCCGGGAAAAAAAAAAAAAAATTTAAATGTTTTTTTTTACACTGTGTATTATATAGTTACTTTTTAATTACTTGTATAAAAATTAATACTCAATATAAACTGTACATATAACTACATGTTTGGAATATTTTTATAAGATACTTACGACTCGTGTATCGTATTTCGCACTAAAAACTAGCTTTTCAAACTAATTTTATTCCGAAAACCTCCGAAAAGTATCAAATGTTATCCGAAATTAATCGCATAAATACTAAATGATCTGTCAAATATTGAGTGTTCTCTTAAATACATCACTAAATTATCATACTTCGCACTGACTACTTAATATAGCTGCAATTGACAGCTTAATATTACTGAATCAATTGAATGTCTTTTTTTTTAAATTTTTGATAATAAAATAAAATAAATAAAGGTGTTTATAAATAAAATAAAAAAATATAATTTTTTAACTGTTAACATCTTGTTAAACTTCATGTCTTATCAAAATGCATCCAACATTGCCATAATAATTATAAATGTAGCCATGGATAATGCTAAAATAAAGTGTACTTTTTTCGGGTTGTCAAAATAAAATTACCTAAAAATGATATAAAAAAATGCATTAACCTTATCAATTGTCATAAGTTTTAGTCCGAAAAATACCAAAGAGGGAAAAAACCTTGCTATAGGCTGGGGAAAATAATGCATAGTGTTAGTGTAAATTGCTAGTGCAGTACTTTCAGATACAAAATACCTTAACATTTTAAATGACAATAATATTGGGATTTGTTATGTTGTAACATTTTTATAATTTGACATTGTACATTTAACACTGATGGTCACATCTCTGTTATTTATTATGAATATATTATTATATTATACATATATAATTTTTGTTTTTTTTTGCTTTTTTTTTTGTCAAAATAAATGTATTTCGTATATTATATTAAATATCTTATTACATTGAGTTTTTTTTTTTTAATATTTTTTTTTTAACTAAAAAAAAAATGACAAACTTTTAATATTTGACTTGTTTTTATATTTTGATAGGAATATAGAAATTCTTCTCTGTTTTTTTTTTTATTATAAGTACAAATAACAGAGGAATATAATATATTTGCGAAAAAAAAAAATTAAAAATAAAAAAAATCGGCAGAAGAATATAAAAGAAAGGGAAACTTTTTTTTTCTTATTCTTTAGTAGCTATTCACTAATAATTTTTGGCTTTTTTTTCAATGGCGTGTTGTTGGATACACTATACTTCTCTTTATAAGATAGAGTCAATAGCTATAAAAAGGATAAATTTTCGAAAAATTGGTGTATTATTCATTTTGTAATTTTATTTTTTGTTTTTTTTTACTCCCTCCCCCCGAAAAGTTATTTTATTATAACGAAATTTTCATGCTCGTTTTATGTTAGATGTATTTTTATTTTTTTTTTTTTTTATTTTTTTTTTTTTTTAATGCTCAATATTCTATATGGAACATTAAATGTTATATTATGAGGTAGGTTTCACAAAATATAATAAAATTTACAAAAAGAACAGAACAAAATTTAGTAACCAAAAAAATGAAAGAAAGAATCCACTAACCCTTAATATTACATTAAAAAAATTATATACGTATATATAAAGTATATATATTCATCATATATGTTATGCAGTAGGGCATCATTCACATTAATAATATTCTTTTGAATAACAAATCTCCCTATATAAAAAAAATATAAGAACAGTAGAATCATTTTTTATCGAACATCTTTTAATTTTATATTAGTACTTGGCGTTTGTTTGCATATTTGCGCTATTCACAGTTGCTATACCCGCACTGCCTTACACTAGTCTACGTTATAGACAGAATTAGGAAAGAAAAAATGGGAGGCAGCGCTGTCTGAACGAAAAAATTAAACAAAAGCAGAAGTTTTAAAAAAGAAGAAGAGCTTATTTTCTGTTAAAAATTACGTTTCATTATCAATAGTTGTCCTTGTTAACTTTTAGATAGGCGTGCAGTGGGTGTGCTTTATGATGTATAAAATAAATAAGATGTTCTCATATTAACATTTAATTTACAAAAATAATAAATAAAACATAACATTGAATTTGACACTATATTTAGTTCATCTAGATCAATGCATTACAAACGAAAGAGTAATTTTAATATACCCACGGCCTTATTTGTATGCACGGGTATAAATAGCTTTAACGCATTTCTATCCTTTCTCGTTAATTTTTATAAATAGATTGTCAAAACAATTTACGAATTCAATTTCGTTCAAAGACAGTTTATTGACATTTAAAGTTAGTGATAGTGATTGTATGTTAGTTCTTGGAAGATTTATGATATTAATACTAAAATACTTGAAAAATTTTATAGTTTTTTGTTTATTATTGAGGGTAGAACAATTAAATATCTAGGATAGATAAGACTCTGAGGAAGCTGAAGTCCTATATGTCTCACTAAGTTAAATCCAAAAGTTTGGTTTGTTTATTTAACGAATTCTAATAATCCAATAGTCAATCACTTAAGTGTTTTTTTGTAACTTTCTCCATTGGGCTCAGTTCAAACAAATCGGACCATAATTTTGTGATAGAAAAATTTAATATAGACACTTAATTCAATTGATATTTGTAATTTAAATTGATTTTATTGAACAATTTTCTTTTGTTAAAAATTCGTCTAATTAAATTTATTACTTTAATAATATGTTCATTATATTTATACTTAACTGTATTTCTATAGGTACCCGTGTATATTTATATAATCATATAAAATTATATATATATATATAATGTAATAAAGTAATGCTATTATATATGTGGTATTTCATCAAAGATACTGCTATAATATGTATAAAGGTAATAAAAAGGATCTATGAACAATTTTGTTTTATTTTTTTAATGGAACACTGGGAATGAAAAAAAAAAACAAGCCAGGGATATGGGGATAAAAATTATTGAGTATAGAATCGTTTTTATTTTTTTTTTTTTTATTCATATTTTTATTTTTTTTTTATAACATTTATTTAATAAATAAAATTTACGAAAGGTGTATATTACAGTTAAATTATATATAACTATATATTATATATATATATATATATATATATAGTATGTGTATATTAAGTAAAAAAGCATATTTTATAAATTGATGACTTTATTGTCAGAATAATATTATACAAATCTATCTATAATATAATCAAGTATATATATACGTATATATATTGTTATGTACATATATATATATGTTATGCATGTAAAAAATTTAATAAATAGAGTCACTGGCTGTCATAAGCATATATAGAAAAACAAAAAAAAAGACAAAAAAAACACCAAAAAATTTATTTAACAGTTATATAACTATATATATGTATACCTATATATATACAAGTATTAAGTAGTATACCACTTCAATTTGAATAAATGTCAGTATAAGTGGTGGTAGAAAAGTTAAAAAAAAAAACAAAGCTTAATATTATTCAATATATGTATATAGTGATGGGCAATCCATATATATATATTTAATCTATATGTTTGTTTGCGTGTACACACATATTAATAATGTACATATAATAGATTAAAAGTATTATAAAAAAATACGTCAGAAGCAATGGCTTTTAATATCCTGAAAATTCCTTTTTTTTTTATCTATTGTATTATGATGATGACGATGATGAAAGATGAGGGATAAAATGAGACAAAACTATTTGGTACAATAAAAAAGTTGTTTTTTTTTTTTTGAAGTGTAGACAGAGTAATAAAAGTTGTTGTTATTTTATGATTAAATTGATTTACATTAAATTTTTTTTATTTCATATACCCAATGTATATATGTATATATATACATGACACTACTTACACTTAAAAAAAACATATTTTTTTTTTACATGAAAAACAGTGGTTTTTTTTTAATATAAGGTGACACTTGATATATAAGGATTTATTTTAGGGTGCGCAAAAATGTACAAAAAGATTATTACACTATAATTAGTTTTATACATTTCCATTTTTTTTTTTAAGTTTTTTGAAAACAAATTTTTTTCATTAAGTGTCAAAACATGTGACGTCAAAAATTATAAATTACTTAAATCCAGTAATTGTAAAATCCTTTGAATCATACTTCAATTCTGTAATTGTAAAATTACTGGAAAGCTTTATTAAATGGCAGAAGTTGTGAAAAAATGCTAATTACTGTTGGTGGTTATATAATTGAAATTTTGAATTTAAGTAAATTGAAGATTCGCAGAGTCAAAACATGTGACGTCAAAAATTATAAGTTATTTGAATTCGCAGTAATTCTAAAATTACTGGAAAAGGTACAAGTTAAAATTACTGGAATAACTATTTTACAGTAAAACAAGTTTAATTTTCATTTTCCTACTTAAGAAAGTCCTATGTATAGGATTAATTAATAAATTAATAAGGCTATACTTAATTGAATATATATACATATATTAATGCAGGGTTGGGTCTGAAATCTCGTTTTAGTAAATCTCGCTTTAGTAAATCTCGTTTTCACAAAATCTCGTTTTTAGAAAATGTCGTTTTAGAAAATTTTGTTTTTAGAAAATCCCTTTTTTTATATTCTGAAAAAAGCTGATATTTCTGGTTTTGTATCCAACACAAAAATCCTTAAAACCAGATTTTTCAATTAAAAAACGAGATTTTCTTAAAAAGCGAGATTTTTCAATAAAAAACGAGATTTTCTAAAACGAAATTTTTTAAAAACGCGATTTTCTAAAAATGAGATTTAAAAAAAAATTAGTAGTTCAAACCTTATTATGAACATAGTCTTTGGTTTGATAACAAAATTTCCATGATAATGAACCTTAAATTTAAATTCGAGATGTTTCAATTATAATAAAAAGTACTTAAAAAGCTGTAAAAGTAGTCGGTTCTAAGTCCTTAAATATATACTTTACATTTTAGAAAGAAATTCCAGTGAGCAACTGCAGAGTTTTACCTATAATTATTATTGTTGGAGTGTTAAATATCTTTTATATCAGAAAATGACAGATGTTTGACTAATTATTGACATGGAAATGAGAACTTACAATAAAAGTGTTATTTTTTTTTTTCTGTCAGGATACACACAATTTTTATGAATTGAAGTTTTGAGTACTAAAATCTTTTTTAAAAATCATTATATGCCTAACATGGTCTACAGAAAGGGATAATTGTTAAAGGATAAATTATTTTTTAAATTTTTAACAACTATTTGTTTAATAGATAAAATTATTTTGAAATATCTTGAGGCAATTTTTAACTTATAAGTTATGTTTTAAACCTTTATCACTTAAAAAGGACAAATATACTTAGGTATAGATTTCTTAAAAAATATATATACATTGCTTTTATTTGAATTTGAAAAGATTTGTAAAGGTACGATTAATACGCCCACTATCATTAACTTATCATTTATATAAAAAAAATAATAATAAAAGAAAAACAAAAAAACATATAAGATTTTCTAAGAAAATATATAATTTATGTATAATTTATGTATATTGAATTGTTCAAGTAAAAGTTAATTTCTTGTTTTTTTTTTTTTTTGTATTTTAAATGTCAAAATCTGTTGTTTTTGATATAAAGACACAAAAAGATTAAATCCCTTTATGATTCAAAGGTGATTCAAAGGTTAAAATAAGGATATAAAATTTAATTTAAAATGCATTATATGTATATTTTTTGTATATGTATATATAGATCAATTATATTTTAATATGTAGAGCATATCAGTGTCACTAAAGGTTCTCTGAAGTTGAATATACAATTTTAATTTGATTATTTTAAATTTAAAAAATTAATTAATTTTGATTTACCAGATATTTATTTAATACAAATAAAATTTAATTTTTTTTTTCAATTTAAGTTGCATAAGAAATCTTGCAATTTTCCGAAGAATTAGATACTTTTTTCTAGATATTGTGCAATGTAGATATCTTCTAATTTTTGTATATGACTATTATTTAATAAATGGCTTTTTTAATGATCTAACTGCTTGCTTGTTTGAGCTATAATGTTAGTATTCCTTTAATTAAATATTAATGAGTTGAAATTTTAATTAATATTGAAACTTTAGGCTTTTAAATTACTTATCACTTCTTAATTTAATACATTAACCTTAATGCAACTGGAATACATTAGTTTTTACTTAAATTTTATGTTCTTCTTTTTAGCGACCATATAGATATTGTGCAATGTAGATATCTTCTAATTTTTGTATATGACTATTATTTAATAAATGGCTTTTTTAATGATCTAACTGCTTGCTTGTTTGAGCTATAATGTTAGTATTCCTTTAATTAAATATTAATGAGTTGAAATTTTAATTAATATTGAAACTTTAGGCTTTTAAATTACTTATCACTTCTTAATTTAATACATTAACCTTAATGCAACTGGAATACATTAGTTTTTACTTAAATTTTATGTTCTTCTTTTTAGCGACCATACTATTTTAAATTTAATTTTGTAATTTTTTCATTTTCATAATCTATATTTAAAAAGAGTCAGCAAACAAATTGTATTAAGAATTCAATTGTTTAATTAAAATAGAATTAAATTTATTCTATTTAAGTCAATGTAGGTTGAATGGATCTTGGTTGGAATAAATGAATATTTTGTCTTTTCCAAATACCTTAGTTTTAAACATTTCAAATTAAGTGATTAACAAATTAATTTTATTATACAAGTGCAAATATAATATTATTTTGATAATTTCTTATGATTGAATGATTTTATGTCACAAGAGGGCAATTTTCACTTAAATTATTTATTTATTTATAAACAGATCCCTAACTCATTCATAAAATGTGATAATGGAGTAAATAATTCCTTTCCTTTTGTGGTGTGGCTAATATGTATTATTAATTAACTTTATAAATAACATTATTTTCTTTGTTTATATTGAATCAGGGTCGAAATCTTGGTTTAGGAAATCCCTATTTCACAAAAAATTATATTTCAGAAAACCTGTTTAGAAATCTTGTATTTAGAAAATCTAGTTTTTAACAAAATCTCGTTTAAGAAAATCTCTTATTTAATATTTTAGAAAAGGTTGATAATTCTGATTCTGTATACAATTTCTAAAATCCTAAAAAACCATATTTCTTAAAAAAACTACATTTTTCAATTAAAAACGAGATTTTTTAAAAAAAAAAAGATTTTCTAAAAAACAAGATTTTCTAAAACGAGATTTTTAAAAAACGCGAGATTTTCTTAAAACAAGATTTTTAAAAAATAAGATTTACTAAATCGAGATTATGTAACGCATTTGTTTATATAATGTACTTAATCTACTATAATTAAAACTATTAAAATTCATTATAACCTTATGCGCTAACTTCATATAACTAAACTTTATATAACTAACCTTTACCTAAAGGTATGAATATATATCTTTTAGCTATATAAAAATAGATCATTAATTAAATATTTAAATGAAAAGTTATTATGTAATTATATAAAAATTATTTAATTAAACTTAAGAAATTCTAAATTTTAATTCGAATCTATAAAATACATTTCACTTCTTTAATATTTGAATACACTTCAAGTATAATATTTTCTTAATTAAAAGTTATACCAAATTTAAAGTATAATATTTTATTATATTATAAAAACACTAATTAAATTTAAAAAAAAATTATATCTTAAACATAATATTCATAAATTTGTAATTTTAAGTGTGCATTACATATAATGCATTAAAAATAAAAAAAATAACGCAAAAGATATTTCAAATTAAATAAAAGCATATTTCAATCCAAAACTTATGAAAATTTTGAAAAGATTTTCAAAAATTTTTTTTATTATAATTTTTATGATGTTATTCTTTCATATGTGAAAGATTTTACAATACTATACAAAATAGGATCTACAAATACATATATGAGTTCAAAATTATAATGAATAGGTGTATTAATATATTCTAGACTTTTGAAAAAGAAATGAATGCAATATTACCATTTAAAATGGCCCTTCCACTTCTTCACACTTTAATGTTAATTTTTTTCACTTGATTATACGCGTATGACTATATAGTCAAAAGGTATAATAAATTTGCCATTACGTTTGTGACGCAGAGAAGGAGGGGGGGGTAGATATAGGTTCAAGTGTATGGATCGGATCAGAATCGAAAAATAAATCGGTTTAGCCATGTATGTCCGTCCGCTCGTCCTTCATCACGATAACTCAAAAAATAAAGGAGCTAGGATTATGAAAATTTCACAAATTCGTTTTTATGCAAAAACCGGAATCGCTATTTAAATCCAGCCATTTTCGTCCACGGGTTCGAGTACCTCCATACAACTTCTAATTTTATATGAGCATTACTCTATACCTATGGAAGCTGTGTGTCTGAAATTTTGCCAAAAATAGTTTAGTATAATGGCCAAAGTTACTGCAAAATTTGGTTGGTCTACTGCAGAGGGTTCGAGTAGCTGCCATACAACTCCTTCTTTTATATGAGGATTACACTACAGCAAATGAAGGTGAATGTTTGAAATTTTGCCAAAAGTAAATAACCGGATGTTATAATGTATATGTTACGGTCATGCGGGTATCCCAGAGTTGACACAGTCTACTCTACTACACTCTTCCTCGTTTTTTTTTATTCTTATTTTTTTTTTATTTTCTTACTGAAAAATTTATTTTTCAATCCATTTTAAGTATAGAATCACTTTACAATGAGTATACAAAAAAAAAACAACAACTATTTATTGAAGAAAACTGCAAAACTCAAAAAAAGCAATAATTGAAGAAGAGAGAGAGCAATGTATAGATTTTTTTTTTTTTTTATTATAATTTTTTTTTTTATCAAACACAAAAAAAAACAAAAACAAAAAAAAAATAAAAAAAGAAGGCTATAGAGTACGAGTACATTTTATTAAACCACCTTGACCGTCTTCTTTCTAGCGTTTTTTGCCTTTTTTCTTTTTTTTTTGTACGGTAAATTTTGTGTGCAAAAAAAAAAAAGAGAAAAAAAATAAAATTTTTTATTTTATCACAATGTAAAAAATCTTTAGTTAGGTTTTATTATATTTTGTTATTTTTTTTTTTGTGTACTGTATTATAAGAACAGCATATTGTATGTTGTCCTTGATTTCAAGGAGCTTTAAGTTGAAAAAGAATAAAGAAATAAATTATAAAAAAAAAAGAAACAGTAAAATGCAGGTATATGGAATTTAAAAAAAAAATTTATATAAATAACAGTAAATGTCCTATTTCTTATATGAAATTTGATCTTTTTTCAATTAAATTTGATCCTTTTTCAAATTAAATTAATCACAAATATTCAAACTGAATTGGTTTTTTATTCAAAACATTTTAGTCTTATTTTTTTAGGATTCAGAAGTCGAACCTTCATGATTTGAAAAATTTAGTCCCCTATAATACGTAGAATAGAAACTACAAAAGGCAATAAAGTTAAGATAAGCCACAAGTCTTTTCTTAATCAAAAGGTCGCCTTCTCTCCATTGCTTTCGAAAGAAGAGCAGTTTACTTCTATTTAGTCTTAGTTTTAATTTAACTTAATTTGAACAAATTTTGTTCAATTTCAACAGATACAAAAAACTTCCAAGAAGCTCTATTTAAGGTCCCATGAGTGTCCATTTTTAAGTTAGTACACAATTATATTCAAAAAACATTTTAATTCAATTTATTAAAAATTAAAAAATATATAATTTTATATAAAGAAGTTCTACTGTATTATAAGCTACTGTATAGTAAGTAAGTAATGGTATAGGGTAACACGGATAGTAAATATGCTACTATTTCTTTGTTTTTTATTTTCACTGTGTTTTTTTTTTATATTTTATTAAAAAAAAAAATATGTTTTTATTTCGTGATTCTTTTACTTGAATAGTGGTGGGTTCGGTTTTTAATATAACATATTTTGTGGTTGGCGTGTGTATGGTGCATATTTTATACATATATATATATATAAATATTTTTTAAATAAGGAATTAACATGGTTACATAAAGAAAATTATTTAAGAATGTAACTATATACATATTTTTTGGTTTAAAATGGTCAAAACACTTTTTTTTTTTTAGTTTTTCTTTTTCTGCTACGCTACGGGGTTTTACTTTAGTATTTTGTATTATGTATAATATATATATATATATATATATGTTTTTTTTTCCTTTACAATTTTTCATCTTTTACCAGTTATTTTTAAATTTTATTTTTTCGCCTTTAACATTTTTATATTTGCATTCATTTATTAGAAAAACTTAAGATACTTTTAGGCTAAAATACAAAAAAAGAAAAACGTGTTTTTGTATTTATAAAGTAGGTTTTCACACACGGTGTATGCATTTTGGTTGGCTGGTCGTTTTATTGTTTTTTATAAAATTCTTTTCTAATATTTATAAGTATAAGTAGAGAGATTTGCTGTTAAATGTTAAAAAGAATGCATTTTTAATTTTTTTTTGAAATTATGAAGAGTATAAAATGTGGAAAATTGGGGGAAAAATTTAAAAAATTACTTTAAAGGAAAATTTTTTTTTTATTTTTTAAATTACCCGTTATCCTTGGCTATTTTGAAGTTAAATTTGTGTTTAAAATTTTCAGTTTTTTTTTCTGTTATTTTACTGTTATTGTTTCTTTTGTTTTGTATTCATGATTTTTTTATAATGAAAAGAACTATTTTTAAGATACAAAATCAAAAGAGAAAATATAACATAAAATAATATATATATATATATATATAATAAAAATTATAAAAGTGTTAATAATATAAATTTTCCACTTACTTAAATATTATAAAAAAAAGCCTTGCTATTTTTTTGTTTTTTTTTTCTGTTAATTTTCTGTTATACTTCTATTCTTATTGTTGTTGTTGCTGTTGTTGTTGTTGTTTTTTTTTTAAAGAGTAAAGGTTGGATATTTTTATGCCTTTAATTTATGTAAAGAAAAAAAAAATATAAATTAATTAATTTAATAAAAATTATATAATATTACCCTATTTTTAAAACAAAAGAATTTAAAAAAAAAAACAAAGTAAAGATAATAGTTTATATATACGTATCTATTAAATATAATTTTAAATATTATTTAAATTAATTTAAATAATAGCTGGGGTGGCCAACCTTTTTGAATGTAAAAGTAAGTCTCTTAAAATCATAAATAATGACAGAAGTATTCAATTTTTATTTAATTAAATCAATAAATAAATCAAATTTTTTGAAAAATTAATTAAAAAATTAAATTAAGTACGTTTATTGACATTTAAAAATTATCAGAGTCTTATTGTGTTTACAACCTTTTACTTATCATATAAAATAATGATTTTTCTTGTGATATACACTAATACTACACTAATACTAGTGTTTGTTAGACTAATAACTCGAACTTAAAATTGTGATTAGTAAAAAGTATTCACTTATCATTGAATGATTACTTCATTCAGGATAAGTGATTGGAACAACAGAGCTTTTCAGAGTCTTATTGAATTTGCAATCTATTAATAATTATATAATATAATGATTTTTTTATTTTAATAAGTGATATAATTCAAACTTAAAGTTTTGATTAGTTAAAAGTACTCACTTATCATTGAGTGATTATGATTTCATTATACACCAATAACATAAACTTAAAATTTTGATTAGTAAAAAGTACTCACTTATCATATGATTTCATTAAAGTGATTAGAACAAAAGAGTTTTGCTTTTTTTCAATTCTGAGATTGAAAATATAACAAGCGGTAATCAAACATGGAATACCGTTATAAGTGAATAGTGACAATTTTAGTATATATTTAGAAGCAATGGAAGGCCATGTTTTATTCAAAGCCATGTTTAAGGAAAGTTATATTTTATTTTATTTCATTTGTGAATACCGTTATAAGTGAATTGTGACAATTCTAATATATATTTAGAGGCAATGGAGAGTCATGTTTTATTCAAAGCCATGTTTAAAGAAAGTTATATTTCATTTTATTTCGTTTGTGAATACCGTTGTAAGTGAATAGTGACAATTCTAATATATATTTAGAGGCAATGGAGAGTCATGTTTTATTCAAAGCCATGTTTAAAGAAAGTTATATTTTATTTTATTTCGTTTGTGAATATTTATGGACTAATCATTTTGAAACGGTTTGATTAGTTTAATGTACATTTGTTTTAATAATATTCAAATTAATATTTTATTAGGCAAAAAAAGAGAAAAAGCCGAACTTAACCAAATTTAAATTAATTTTTTTATATATATAACTAATAGAGATTTGTATATATATACGTTTTTACATATTAATTAATCAAATAATATTTTTATATAACACTTTTTTTAAATAAAATTGAGATAAATTTAAAAATTTTTTTATTTTTGAGAACGTAATATACGCGTTGGGCACCCACTAATTTTATTAAAAATAAAAAATCTATTTTAAAGAATTCCCCAGAAAAATTAAATTTTATAAATAATTTCATTGTGAATTGATTCGTTTATTCCTACAACTTTCTTTTGTTTTTTATCTATTTTTTTTTTTTTTTATTATTAAATTCTATTACAAATATTATAATTATTATTAATATTACTATATACCTATATTATAATTTTGTACTTTATATATTCGAATTTTATTTTTTTTGTTTTATTTAAGTCTTTTTAATGATTTTAAATCTATTCATACCTTTGTTCTCGACTCTGATTAAAAACAAAAACAAAAACAACAACAACAACAAAATTTATTTCGCAAAGTTAATTGATTTTGTATATACCTTTATTATAAATAAAATAACAAAAAAAATATACAGGTAAAAATTTGAAAAGAGGCTACATTTTCCAGTTAAATGAAGCGAAAATATGGTATTTTAGTCAATGCTTTGAACATATTTTTTTTATTTTGTTTTTTTTTTTTTATTATTTTTACTCCTAAAATAGAATTATAAAAATTTTTATACAGTTTCATAAAGGTGATGAAAAATATAATAATATTATATAATACTTATATAAAATAATATTTAGTAAAGAATATAAAATATATAGAAATGTCTTCAATATACATAAAATGTATATATAATTCAAAATATAGTTATATATCGAATGTTTTTAAGAGTTACCAAAGTTACTAAAATTTTAGTCAAAATTGGAATGATAGTTTTGAATTGCTTTAGTTTTAAAGGCAGGCTTCTATCTTTGTTCCAACATGTTTACTGGATTTTAAAGCAATGTTTATTTATTTTTATTTATTTATTTGTAGTACCAGACAATAGTAATTATTGCCTGATAAAATTAATCCTTTGTCCATTTGACATTTGGACTTATTATTAAATTATTGTAAATAAAATATGTTTTTATTAGATATGATCCCACCACAGTTTGAACCCGAGACTTTTCGATTGAAAAGCCACCACTCTACCACTGAGCTATCAGATGTTCAGATAAAAACAATGTTTTCATTGTATTAATTCAGTTTTGCATATCTTATTAATTTCGTAAAGCTAAGATATTTAAGTACAATTAAATCTAAGTCAAGGTTATCCGATCTTATATTTAATATTAAAAAAAAAAAGAAAAAATAAATATAATAAGAATCATTTTAATATTTCAACAAGTTATTAATGCAATTTACATTTTTTCAACTTCCTCATCATTCTCCTTTTTTTTTATTTCCGCTCCTTTAATGAGTATAGGGCATTCACCAAATTTTATTTTAAACTAGGCTTCAGTTTCTTTAATCATAATATTCACTAAGCCGTTGATTACTCGGCTGTAGCTTTGTATAAGGTTATGAAATATGCACAAATGTTAACTTTTTGCGCCATCTACAATCTAACACAAGAATTATTTATATATTTTTATTAAATCTATTAGGCTGAAGCCTAATCGATTAGAGATCAATTATTTCCGAATAATGGTAGAAAAATATGTAATTTAATAATTTAATATAAATAAGTACTAACTTTACTTTGACTTAGCACAATAGGACCTGCAAAGACTGTAAGATGTTAAGTACCTTATGATATATTAAATAAAGCTTCAGCTTAATTGGGCTGAAAGCTTTAAATAAGATTTGTTAATTGATAACATGTATATATAACAGTTTATTTATAACTTTATAATAACATTTAACTATTGATAGCATAATTTAACAATAGCTTTCTTAATAGCTGGGTAGCATAGTGTTTAGAATGCCGATCTTTCATGCGAAAGACTAATGTTCGAATCCCAGTGAAAGTGAAAAAACTTTTCTGGTTTCGAGTCGACTCAGCTACCATTCGCCATTGTGTTCAAATTAATGGCTTAATCAATAATTAATAATTATAAATCTTTATTAAAAAATACATTAACAAAACAATATAAACAAATGACAAAATTTAATTGAATTATATAACTCACAGATATAAAATACCATATAACTCAAATATAAAATATTATAATACAAACAAAAATAGAATTATATCTATTGAAAATCTAAGACGTTTCTACATGTTATAAGGCCTAGTACTATCTCATGTTCAAACTTTATGAGGAATTCATTAAGATCAATTCTATTAATATAAATATAATATGACCCTGTGTTCCAACATGCACCTATGGTATAGACAAGTATATTAGCATAACAGTTGAACAGTTAGCGCTTTAAAAAAAAAAATACAAACTAGTGCTGCGAAACGCTCAAATTTCAAGCGATTTTCGCCCTCAAATTATTATTTATTTATATTTATAGCCAAATAACTAAGCCGCGACCGGTAACTTTGCAACCGAATAAGCCGCTTGCTATATATGATGATGATATTTTTAAAATGAGAACTAATGGCAATCCTAATATTATACTACTATATGCTATGGTTCATAAATTTATTAGAATAAATTATAAATATAAAATATTATGTATACAAGTTTTATTATATATAGTATTATAATATCCTATATATTTTAAGATAAATTTTAAATAATACAATATATATACATTTTTATATAAAATTCATATTATATACAATATTGTTCTTAATATTAATTTAATTCTTATTTGTTGTTATATATAGATAATATATAACAACACATATATAATATGTTGTTATATATGTATTATAATATATAAATTGAGTAGAGTAGAAAATTGAAGAAGAATCTGAAGATTGATCCATAATGCTCTTTGCTTGACTATAATTATACATTCATTTTATATTAATGTACTATATTTTAATATATATTATATTAGAATTATTGATTTTATTAAAATGTAAAATTTTTTCATTTTTTTATTTTTTTTTTTATTAAAATTTTCTTTATAAAATTTTCAATTTTAGTTTTCCAATTTTCTTTCATGATAATAAATTTATGCGTCTCTGAATATTCATAAATTCTATTATAGTATAAAATTAAGATAATAATAGAATTTTTTTATTTTTTATGGGATGATGGTTTTAGTTATTAAGATGCTAAATAAACAATATAATATATATGGTTACATATTTAAAACAATATATATTTTACTATTATATTATATTTTATATTATAATATGTGAAATGAAACTCTTTTGATATATAATTTATAAGGAAATCATCATAATATAAAAATGAATATTAATATTATTTATAGTTTTATTAGGAGACATGTCACAGCTCCCTTTGCCATAAGTCCCTGAAGGGACACTTTGTAAAATGTCATAAGTCCCTTAGGGAGTTATGACACTTTTTTTCAGAGGGACTTTTGACACACTTAAATATTTTATTAAGTGCCATAAGTCTCTTAAAGAGTATTATGACGAAAAAAGTTGTTATATTGATGCATGACGATATGCAATCTTTTCCAGGAGTTTAACCAAACGGTCCAGAATTTTAGGGATAATATATTCCCTTTCTCAGAAATATAGGGATTTATATAAATTAACTTACTACTTTCTAATATAGAATCTAGCACTCTGGATATGCATATAGACAGCACTCTGCAAAAAGGAACAACTTTGATTTTGAAACTGACCAGCGACCAGCCCATTTTAGAAATATATAATAAAAGTTTCGATTTGTGAAATTATAAGGCATAAATTATAAAGGGAGTTATGACACTTTTGAATGTGTGAAAGGGAGCTGTGACATGTCACCGTTTTATTACAAGATGAAATATAAAGAAAAGTAGTTACATGTTTAGTTACATAATACATAATATGTTAACATGCATATATAAATGTATTATTAACAGTATTACATTATTAGAAAAAAAAAATTTTTTAATATTGATTTTAAATTTACATGTATAACTACTTGTTAAAAGAAGGTTATTATAATTATGATTTTTTTTTTTTTTAATTTTTATATAAAAAGTGGTTTCACTTATTGATGTAACATACTTGTACTTATACTAAATAATGGTATTAATACTTATATTGCAATATATTTACATATATACATAAATATATAATATTTTATATATATAAATAAAGAATGATTTTATTACAAATTATATTTGTATCTATTATTATAGTTATAGATTTAATTGAAAAGTTTAATCGTTTTATATAGAATCTAGTGGGAGGAAAATATAAAGAAGGAGCCAAACTATTTATAATAATTCATTATTATTATTATTATATAGAGATTATGTAATGTTACTACCCAACTTAAATTAGTTTTTGATATTAAGCTTCTTGGTTTTGTTTTTTTTTTATTTTTTTATTGTTAAAAATAAATATTACATGGATTATAATGATTAATTTTTATTGAAATGAAATAAATTAAAAGATTATGTATATATATATAGTTTTTGAATATAATGCTAGTAAATAATATAAAGACACGAATATATAATGAAGGCACAAAGAAAATATGAATGTGGGAAGATGTAAAATATAATATTAAATAACAAAAGAAGTTATTATTAATTGTAATAACTTGTAATTTATTGAAAAAACGAGGAAGATACACTCTTAGAGTAGGCTGTGTCAACTCTGGGATAACCGTATGACCGTATTATAAATATTATAACTTCTATAGCTAAATCGATTTACTTTTCGATTCTGATCCGATCCATACACCAGAGTCTATATCTATCCCCTCCTGCTTCTCTGCGTCACAAACGTAATAGCAAATTTAGTATACCCTTTTGGCACATAGTCATACATTGGGTATTAAGATGATTTAGTTTATCGGAAAAAAAAAGAAGCTTTTATTTTGTCATTTAAGCAACTCCTGGAACCTATTGCACGAACACTTATTTTACTTTTTTGATAAGTGAGTGTTTCTTATTGATCGAATCTCATTGACTTGTTATCAAATGTGGATTTGAAGTATTATAAATTTATAAAAAAAATTGATAATTTGATTAGTTAATTAACTACTATTAAGGATAACTACTTAAGTATTTTATTCATTTTTCTATTATTTTTCTTACAATTTCATGAACTTCTTAAGGAAATTATACATTAAAACCTTAATGTAATTTTAAAATTTTACAAGTTTTACAAAAGTTTCACAATTTATGAATTTTCATAAATGAAATTGTAATTTTTCTTTGTTTCTTTAATTTAAATCCAAAATAACAAAACTATTAAATTTCTTTGTTAGTACAGATAGAAAACATAAGAAAAAAAGAAGCAAAAAAAAAAAATTCAACAAAATCAGACTCTTAATTTATTATTATTCCATCTTGAATACATTTTAATATTGTTTTTCTCAACA